>SDVV010002858.1:0-22229 GCA_016164225.1 Gammarus roeselii
ACCGCCTCACTAGCGTATTGCACTGAGTGAACCGCCTCACTAGCGTATAGCACTGAGTGAACCGTCACACTAGCGTATAGTACTGAGTGAACTGTCACACTAGCGTATAGCACTGAGTGAACCGTCTCACTAGCGTATACCACTGAGTATACCGCCTCACTAGCGTATTGCACTGAGTGAACCGCCTCACTAGCGTATAGCACTGAGTATATAGTCTCACTAGCGTATGGCACTGAGTGAACCGTCTCACTAGCGTATAGCACTGAGTATATAGTCTCACTAGCGTATAGCACTGAGTATACCACCTCACTAGCGTATAGCACTGAGTGAACCGCCTCACTAGCGTATAGCACTGAGTATATAGTCTCACTAGCGTATAGCACTGAGTGAACCGTCTCACTAGCGTATAGCACTGCGTGAACCGTCTCACTAGCGTATACCACTGAGTATACCGCCTCACTAGCATATACCACTGAGTATACCGCCTCACTAGCGTATAGCACTGAGTGAACCGCCTCACTAGCGTATAACACTGAGTATATAGTCTCACTAACGTATAGCACTGAGTGAACCGTCTCACTAGCGTATAGCACTGAGTATATAGTCTCAATAGCGTATAGCACTGAGTATACCACCTCACTAGCGTATAGCACTGAGTGAACCACCTCACTAGCGTATAATAGCACTGAGTATATAGTCTCACTAGCGTATAGCACTGAGTGAACCGTCTCACTAGCGTATAGCACTGAGTCTACCGCCTCACTAGCGTATAGCACTGAGTATACCACCTCACTAGCGTATAGCACTGAGTGAACCGTCTCACTAGCGTATAGCACTGCGTGAACCGTCTCACTAGCGTATACGACTGAGTATACCGCCTCACTAGCGTATAACACTGAGTGAACCGCCTCACTACCGTATAGCACTGTGTATATAGTCTCACTAGCGTATAGCACTGAGTGAACCGTCTCACTAGCGTAGAGGATCCTGGAAATTGATGGGTTACGAAAATGAGCCCGGGCTATTTGGTGTGACGCCGGTGAACTTTACCGTGTTACCTTTTCCACCTCGACTGAGTTCAGCAAAAGGCGACACGATTTTAAAAAATTCGGTGACGCACTTGAACCTGAAAAACATAGGGCGAAACGTCTCTGAAAAGTTAACAAATAACAAAGAGAATATCAAGTTACGAAGGGATCGAAGCTTCGAGTCGAGAAAGCTCCAGTACGTACTATCCAGATGCCGTACTATCCAGATGCCGTACTATCCAGATGCCGTACTATCCAGATGCCGTACTATCCAGATACTGTACTATCCAGATACCGTACTATCCAGACACCGTTCTATCCAGATACTGTACTATCCAGATACTGTACTATCCAGATACCGTACTATCCAGATACTGTACTATCCAGATACCGTACTATCCAGATACCGTACTATCCAGATACCGTACTATCCAGATACCGTACTATCCAGATACCGTACTATCCAGATACTGTACTATCCAGACACCGTACTATCCAGATACCGTACTATCCAGATACTGTACTATCCAGATACTGTACTATCCAGATATCGTACTATCCAGATACCGCACTATCCAGATACTGCACTATCCAGATACCGTACTATTCAGATACCGTACTAACCAGATACCGTACTATCCAGATACTGTACCATCCAGATAACCTACTATCCAGATACCGTACCATCCAGATACCGTACAATCCAGATACTGTATTATCCAGATACCGCACTATCCAGATACCGTACGATCCAGGTACCGTACTATCCAGACACCGCATTATCTTTTTACCGTATTATCCAGGTACCACACTATCCAAATACTGCACTACCCAGATATCGTACTATCCAGATACCGTGATATCCAGATACCGTACTATCCAGATACCGTACTATCCAGATACCGTACTATCCAGACACTGTGCTATCCAAATACCGTACTATCCAGATACCGTACTATCCAGATACCGTACTATCCAGATACTGTACTATCCAGATACCGTACTATCCAGATACCGTACTATCCAGATACCGTACTATCCAGATACTGTACTATCCAGATACCGTACCATCCAGATACCGTACCATCCAGATACCGTACAATCCAGATTCCGTACTATCCATTTACCGTACTATCCAGATACCGTATTATCCAGAAACCGTGCTATCCAGATACCTTACTATTCAGATACTGTACTATCCAGATGCCGTACTATCCAGATACCGTACTATCCAGATGCCGTACTATCCAGATACCGTACTATCCAGATTCTGTTATATCCAGATACCGTACTATCCAGATACCGTACTATCCAGATTCCGTACTATCCAGATTCCGTACTATCCAGATTCCGTACTATCCAGATTCCGTACTTTCCAGATACCGTACTATCCAGATACCGTATTATCCAGGTACAATACTATCCAGATACCGTACTATTCAGATACCGTACTATTCAGATACCGTACTATCCAGATACCTTACTATTCAGATACCGTACTATCCAGATACCGTACTATCCAGATACCGTTCTATCCAGATACCGTACTATCCAGATACCGTTTTATCCAGATACCGTACTATCCAGATACCGCAAGTTTTTGGACGCCTTTTAAACTGATAGGGGGAGGCACGTACTGGCTTCGATACAGCATTCATCAGTGCCCGAACTGTGGCCAGGTACAGGTATTCGCAGTCTTGGAATCATGCGGCAAACTCGCTAACATAAGCTTACATGCTTGATAGATATTCATGGATGAATGGTTATACAAAGAAAAGTGAACGCGTACACACAACATTAACAGACCTATAGACGCTTCAATGAGTGACATCAATTAGAAGCCTATACTGTCTTAGGGTGCCCCAAAGAGCAGCAGCCACTACAAGCCTATAGGACCTTAGGGTGCTCTAATGAGCGGCAGACATTATGAGCTAACATAACATTCGGTTTCTCTAAGGAGTGACAGATATTAGGTGCCTGTCGGGTGCTAGAGAACTCCAATGAGTGGCAAACATTAGAAGCCAATGTGACCATAAGGTGCTCTGAGGAGCGGCAGACATTGGAAGCCTATAGGACCTTAGGCTGCTCTAAGGAGCGGCAGACATTATAAGCCAATATGACCATAGGGTGCTGTGAAGCGGTTTGTTTCTGTCCTGAGGAACTTATTTGGAGTTTGGTCACATCCCATCGCCAGGGTCCTCTCTTAGTATACAGCAACAGCCCCTCAAGTGGTCCAGATCGAGGCCAAGGAGGAGGTCTAAATGATTTTATAACTAACACGCACGCCACACTCACCTTAAGGCCTGGTAAGTCCTGATTTGGTAGTGAAGGATGAGAAATCCTGGAGCACTTGGCGACGAAGATAACGGTAGTTTCATACGAGGAAAAGATCGTGTTGAGTGCAGCATAGAATTTGGTTGATGCTTTTTTTATCCTAAAGATCTTAAAATAAATTGTTGCTGTGGATAATTACTATTTATGTTCAACAAAATCTATGAGTTTGGTATACTTGGTTCCTCATGAGCAATTGTGTAGAAGACATGAGCAAGGAGAACACGGGTAAAAAACAACACTGACAATGATACAAAAAAATCCCACTTCGTACAAAATGATCTCCGCGAAAAAAACTAGTCAAACACATTTCTCCTAGTATCACATAATTGTTCCAGAATATTCTTCCATCTAGTATATGGGTACATTTCTGGCTAATTTGCTAGAATAAGTCTTTTAATTACGAGCTTCTTCTGCCTTTCCTACTCGACCAAATTAGTAATGCTGCTAGGAATGTATGTTCGAATTTTAGCTGGTTATTCCACTAGTTTAACAGGTAGACGAAGGTGCGAGAACTCATCAGGTTCCTTGTTAAACTAGTAATAAAACAATGTTGGAACCATTTCCAGTGCATTCTCGTTTTCTAGTCTTTCCCACGACGTGAGATAACGAGGGATTTTTACTCCCACTGAAGGTAGCTGACGTTGAGCTGTAATAATATCGGACAATTTCTCAATGGTCCATTTCCACACTTTTGCAGGACCTTATTACGCAGCACTGCACCAATCGGGCACTTGGCGCATGACCGTGCATAGCATTGGTAGGTCTTACGGCTATACTGTGTCTCCACACTCCATTTCGATGTTTTTTTGTGTGGTTTATATGCGACAATGTCCCAGCAGTCGGGTACATGGCGCACGGGTGTACATCGCATTGATAGAACTAACTCTTATTGTGAAGCCTCTGTGTGTCTGCCTAACCTAGCCACCCCCCTAACTAGGGGGAAACGGCTGTATGTCTATACATACATACATACATACATACATACATACATTACAAGAAATGCAAAATATTGGTGCGGACTACATTCGAGAGATATAATTTGAAAGAATTTTGATTATGTAGCGACATCTTTACCTCTCCATCATGGAATCCTTGCAAAGTTGGGCACCCGATGGCTGCAATTGATAGAAAGTAAACCTAAATGTCTGGATACTTTAATGTTAAAATAAATATAGAGATCTTCTTTTTCCAGGTGTTTGATCGCAGCCCTGCGTCAGGACAAGCTGGCGACCCTCCGAGCTAACAGCAGTTGAAGAACTTGTCTGTGACTGGGGACCCCCACGGAGGATGAGCGATGGCAGGATGGCAGGGTGGCAGGATGGCAGGGTGGCTGGGAAGACATTCGGCCTGTACTAGGAGGACAATCTACTGTGTCTGGATGTGTCTGCTTATCCATAAGTAATGCTTCATGAGTGAACGTACGTTTGACGTAATAAATAAATGTTATTTGTGGACTTCTACCGTATATTTTATTTGTGATTTCCTGTATGTTTTCCAATTCTAGGAATGTCCGCTTTCCAGTTTCCAAGGGTGGCAGCAAATAGCCCCTTCCCTGTGGCAATGGGAAAAGCCATGTACATCATTTACATCAGAAGAAGACGTCCGAGACGGATCCCTCGACCTCCCAACTCATCGTCTCTTCGTCAACAATTTTGATGCAATGTCAGCAAGGTATCGGGCATGCAGACAGCACCTTCTTTTTTTGTACATTTTAACATCGTATTCACGCAACGCTTTTCGACGTTCCATGGAGTATTTCCGAAGGAAAAAACAGCTCAACTGTCTTAGTTCACCTTGGGCCCCGTACGTCATGTGATTGGGGAGTCCATTTACCTGTGGGTATGAGGACTCCGTTCACCTGCACCTCACGGGTCTGAGGACTAGATTCACCTGCTCCTACCTGTCCTCCATTCACCTGCACCTCACGGGTCTGAGGACTAGATTCACCTGCTCCTACCTGTCCTCCATTCACCTGCTCCTCACGGGTCAGAGGACTAGATTCAACTGCTCCTTACATGTATTAGGACGCCATCCACCTGCACCTCACGGGTCTGAGGACTAGGTTCACCAGCTCCTCACATGTATTAGGACGCCATCCTCTTGCTCCTCAATTCATATGCAACTCGAGAGGACCCATTTACCTATAATCTTTGAGTATGAAAACTCCATTCATCTCTACCACACGGGTATGACAGCTCCATTCATCTGCATTGCACTGGTACAAAGGCTTTATTCATGTGTACTTCACGGGTGTGAGGCATTTTATTCACCTGTACCCCATGGGTTTAAGAACGCCAGTCAACTGCACACTAAGGGTATGATAACTCTTTTTACCTGCACACCCCGTGTATGAGGACTTCGTTCACCTGCACCTGATAGGTGTGAGGACTCCATTCACCTGGACCTCTCAGGTATGTTGATTCTATTCATCAACCCTCCACGGGTATGGCGACTCCATTCATCAACACTTCACGCTTGTGAGGAAGGCATTCTCTACGCTTCACAGGAATGAGAAGTCTTGTAATCTGTAACAGCTAGCAATGATGTTCCAAGAGTGTGCCCGTGACCAACGATTTGTGCCTTGATAAGTTCTTATATGTAGTGAATTATTTTATTCATGAACAACATTCATTTGCCCGACATCAACAGCCAGGGATCATTTTTTTTTACATTCGTTGATAAGACATACGCGATTTTTTTCCTGTTTACATAACTGCAAATAATCATTGTTTGTATTATTAGGGTAAACATAATTACACGTGTTCTAACCATAGTTAGATGACATGAATATGACGAATGTGATTTGTCGACGAAGTCAAATAGTATTTTTGTCAGGAAGCATCGTGAAATATGTGAGTTTTTATACAGGAACCTCAGATTTGTCTCGTGTCGACATAATCGATGTTTACACTGGTTCCCTCTATACCTCTGGCTCCCTCTATCCCTCTGGCTCTCTCTATCCCTCTGGCTCCCTCTATCCCTCTGGCTCCCTCTATCCCTCTGGCTCTCTCTATCCCTCTGGCTCCCTCTATCCCTCTGGCTTCCTCTATCCCTCTGGCTCTCTCTATCCCTCTGGCTCCCCCTATCCCTCTGGCTCCCTCTATCCCTCTGGCTCTCTCTATCCCTCTGGCTCTCTCTATCCCTCTGGCTCCCTCTATCCCTCGGGCTCCCTCTATCCCTCTGGCTCCCCCTATCCCTCTGGCTCCCTCTATCCCTCTGGCTCCCTCTATCCCTCTGGCTCTCTCTATCCCTCTGGCTCCCTCTATCCCTCTGGCTCCCTCTATCCCTCTGGCTCCCAATCGCATTACTCTGTTCCTCTGTCATTCAATTGTGCGTCAAAGGCCTGGCCTCACAAACGGTTCTCTCAAACCGGTCAAGAAGCGAGAAGCAAGTACTGCCTTCGTCCAATGCCTTCGTTTAATGAGTAGTGTAAAAGAATACAAAATTTTGCAATTAATATCTAATATGTAATTTACTTCAACAAAAAGTGTTACAGACCCAAGATGTTTTGGTATGTACATCCAGCACCATCTTATCAGATAGTTGCAGCTTCTATACCCTACGGGGAGCTGGTACACGCTGTCCCACGCGAATTATTGTCGTATCCCGACTACGGAGCAATTCTATACTCCCAACAGCAGCTGGTCCAGGCTGGGCAACGTCATTCCGAATGTGCCTGGGGCTGCCAGTTTATACATGTTGTTTTGAACCGTGGAAATGTAGGATATGTCGCCAACAGATGGCGTTGTTCGAAGATTTTATTATGATGGTCGATATATGGTGTTATTTGCGGTCACTGCGCTGTCTTAATTAAAAAAGATGCGAAAAAAATAGTTTATTCCTTCACTTCGGAGATTGCTAAATATTCTTTGCGTGTTCAAATCTGGTCGAATAAAGACACTGTGTTGCCGCTACTCTCTTAATTCGGTCACGTCAAGGTGAATGCTTGTTGGCCTCGCTCACGGTCTATCGCGATAGGTCGGAGTGATAGTAGAGTATCGCTCACGGTCTATCGCGATAGGTCGGATTGATAGTAGACTATCGCTCACGGTCTACCGCGATAGGTCGGAGTGATAGTAGACTATCGCTCACGGTCTATCGCGATAGGTCGTAGTGATAGTAGACTATCGCTCACGGTCTATCGCGATAGATCGGAGTGATAGTAGACTATCGCTCACGGTCTATCGCGATAGATCGGAGTGATAGTAGACTATCGCTCACGGTCTATCGTGATAGGTCGGAGTGATAGTAAGCTATCGCTCACGGTTTATCGCGATAGGTCGGAGTGATAGCAGACTATCGCTCACGGTCTATCGCGGTCGGAGTGATAGTAGACTATCGCTCACGGTCTATCGCGATAGGTCGGAGTGATAGTAGACGAATCCCGTGGACAAACGGTCATAGGAACGTTAAATTCAGGTCAACAAAGTGATGGGGTGGCCACAAAGAACGACTCGTATCTCACACATGTTCCAAAAAAAGACTTGTTGTTGTCTTCTAACAGTTCCAAACCCCTGTAAGCTGCTGTTCCGCTAACCCCCTTCAACCCCTTCACACCCTGTTGGTGTTTACCTCCTCCTCATAAAAGCGAGAGGACCGATGCGGTGAAACCAGCCGAATTGTGACAGTCATGCTTACTTGGGCTGTGCGGCCTTACATGGGCATTGGTTACACGCTAACAGTTCTGTTGAAGATGGTCCGGTGATACGGTCTAAGCGTGTGGTTACACGCCAACAGTTACTCCTGAAGATGGTCAGGTGATACGGTCTAAGCGTGTGGTTACACGCTAACAGTTACTCCTGAACATGGTCCGGTGATCCGATCTAAGCGTGTGGTTACACGCTAACAATTACTCCTGAACATGGTCCGGTGATACCGTCTCAGCGTGTGGTTACACGCTAACAGTTGCTCCTGAAGATGGTCCGGTGATACGGTCCAAGCGTGTGGTTACACGCCAACAGTTACTCCTGAACATGGTCCGGTGATACGGTCTAAGCGTGTGGTTACACGCTAACAGTTATTCCTGAAGATGGTCCGGTGATACGCTCTAAGCGTGTGGTTACACGCTAACAGTTGCTCCTGAAGATGGTCCGGTGATACGGTCTAAGCGTGTGGTTACACGCCAACAGTTACTCCTGAACATGGTCCGGTGATACGGTCCAAGCGTGTGGTTACACGCCAACAGTTGCTCCTGAAGATGGTCCGGTGATACGGTCCAAGCGTGTGGTTGGTTACACGCCAACAGTTACTCCTGAACATGGTCCGGTGATACGGTCCAAGCGTGTCAGCAATTCATGCCTTTCTTAGTGAACCTCTGATGCAGGTTCGGGGAACTCCGGTTTTGAGTTTGGCTCTGCCTTAACAACAACCACAGCCGCCCGTTCTTCACGGTATGGGTGGTTTGGCGGAGGTGGAATAAGTAAACCACAGTTATCGTAATTGTAATATAATTGTAATTGTAATTGTAATAAGCAAGTGCGGTTTAATAAGTGACGAAGAATGGACGAGTTTAATAATAAATCTTGACCGTATTGACGCCCTTAAACGCATTGGATCCTTGCAGCAAACGAAGGCGGTATAGGTGCCAAGGAACCACTTACGTTTCTGAACTAATCGTCGCCAAAAATACGTCTATCCTAAATCGCATCAAATATTAGGTATTCGTATAAGAATTATATTTAGTGGCACAATTAACCTGTTTTATGGATAGATAAATCAAATTTTCCCCTCTCTTAACTTTTTAATATGTGAAAAGAAACCCGCAGGATATGTTCATCGTATTCCACATGAAAGGTCCACACAACGTAGCCTTTCAGATGGGCGTCACATACATATTTTTTCTGGTCACTTTTTAAAATGTCCTATTTTTTCTATGATACTGAACCCAACTTTGCCACACAATATTCCTTTTCTCTATACACGATCTATTTCCAGGATACAGTGATTCACTAGAAATTTTCATCTGGAAGAGCGATCGCAAGTCCTTCGGTCATAAGTGCCTACCACAGGGTGCAATCGACTTACCACGTGAATGCTCGTAGTCCACGAGGCACTGCTCGGCATCACGTGAATGCTCGTAGTCCACGAGGCACTGCTCGGCATCACGTGAATGCTCGTAGTCCACGAGGCACTGCTCGGCATCACGTGAATGCTCGTAGTCCATGAGGCACTGCTCGGCATCACGTGAATGCTCGTAGTCCACGAGGCACTGCTCGGCATTAGCCCTCATTACACTCTGAGGATAGATCCTGTACTATGAAGAGAGCTATCCGTCGACAGTACTGATCGGGATAGACTGTCATGGAGTTGCTCTCTTTATCGACAGGTATCGTGATCAACACGACGTGTCCGTCTCGGCAAGTCTCCAACCCTCAACGTGAATTCATCACCTTCATGATATCCAATGTCAGCAGTTCTGCAAGTTCTCCTGGTCTTCTAGTCTCTCGTAGTCTCTCCTAGTTCCTCCAAGTCTCCCAGTCTCTCCCGGTCTTCTAGTCTCTACTAGACTCTCCAAGCGTGCAACAATTTCTCCTAGTTCCTCCAAGTCTCTCCAAATCTTCTGGATCATAACAGAAATATATTGGATCATCAACTTCAAGCATGGATATTTATCAACGTCAAAATATTTCGTAGTGGCGTCCGCTGTGCATCGACATGAATTTAATCACAAACACCAAACGCGTTTCTGCATCACTCTCTATGTGTATCACTCTCTATGTGTATCACTCTCTCTACCCGCTCGAGATTGACCTTTACTCTAATCTAATCAAGCTTGAGTCACTGATTAATGTAATGATGTTACAGGTACCAGCTGTGGAGTCCAATACATCCATCACAGGGACCGTGCGAGTAACCAAGGGAACTTCAAGTGTGCTCTTCTAAAGGCTGCGATGGGTGAGGTACTTCGTGCCGCCGCTATCACGGGACAGATGGACCAAATTACAGTTGTCTCGCCCCAGAGACTGGTAGGGGTGTATGGATGATTATTCATCTTATAGATCATCAACATTTTATTTTATTATTTTATTATTTCTTCTTTCCTGGGCTCTATTATTTATCTCTGCTATTATTTATCTCTGTTCAGAAATTTGGTGTGGCAATGGGGAGCCCTCTTTCCTCAGTACTGGCAAACCTCTACATGGAATATTTTGCAACTGAACTTTTACCTCTATTGAATGAACAACCTCTTTTATGGGTCCGATATGTTGACGTTTTTGCGCTATGGCCCAATGATGTCGACATCACAGATTTTACTGTACGACTGAATAATCTTTCCCCTTCAATCAAATTTACTTCGGAATGGGAAAATGAGGGGAAACTTCTATTTTCGGATACCTTAGTTCATAGGTCCGCACAACATTTTAGCTTTTCATTGTATAGAAAACCTACCCATTCCAATATGTACTGAAACAAGTTAAGTGGTCTACTCTTCATTCTCTGTTTCTACGTGCATATCGTATTTGTGATCCTACATTTTTAAATTTAGAGCTAAATCATCTCAAACAAACATTTTAACAGCTGGCTTACCCTACTAAATTGATTGATGAAGCTTTGCGCAAAGCAAAGTCTAGATTTTTTGACCCTCCCACGGTAAAAGAACCCCAGAAAGAAGATAATAAAATTGTTCTGCCCTACACTAGTGATTCTTCCAAAGTTCGTCCAATTTTTAGAAGTCATAACACCAAAATTGTTCATAAGAAATATAATTCAATTAAATCCAAATTAGTTAGGACTAAACCTCAATTGAACACTGAATCAGAATGTGGGGTTTATGTAATTCCGTGTGGGCATTGCAATTCCTGCTATATTGGTGAAACTGGCCGTTCGCTGCCGGTCAGACTCAAGGAGCACCGCAGCAATGTCAGGTTTGGCAAGGGAAGTAGTGCTGTGTTTTGCCATGTCAGGGATACAGATGACGTAATAGACTGGAACTCAGCTAAATTAGTTTTCAAATCACATAACCTTCAGGAACGTCTACTGATAGAATCTAGTCTCATTAAAACTTTACCTAATTTCAATAGTATGCCTGGAGTCTGTTCAGTTGATGCTGTTACAAGAGATATTTTAATTAGAGCCAATCCGCAAATTATGAATAATGTACCCCCACCTCACTGATGTTCTGTGAACTTGTGGCTGTCCGCAACGTTTCACTGCTATCTAGAAATGTTCTTTTTATCCTGGCACTGTTTGCTTTTGTTGAAATTTTAGCATGTTAAGTTGATAAATATTCATATCCACGTCTAAAATTGTAACAATGTCTCTTTTGTTTCCACAGTTTTTAGCCGCTGATGAGGAGCATAGTATTGCTCGAAAATGTCGGCTATTTTTTTTTAGATAAAAGATTTTATCCAAAGTGTGGCTTTAATTCCTTTTCATAACAGTGTAAGTTACGTAATGTTGCCTTCACGAGTGTCTACAGTCGTAATGGAGTGTCTACAGTAATAATGGAGTGTCTACAGTCGTAATGGAGTGTCTACAGTCGTAATGGAGTGTCTACAGTCGTAATGGAGTGTCTACAGTCGTAATGGAGTGTCTACAGTCGTAATGGAGTGTCTACAGTCGTAATGGAGTGTCCACAGTCGTAATGGAGTGTCTACAGTAATAATGGAGTGTCTACAGTCGTAATGAGGCGTCTACAGTCGTAATGGAGTGTCTACATTCGTAATGGAGTGGTCAGCTGTAAGACTCGAGCCTGCACTAGACAGAGGTCTTTCCATGAGTTAGCAGACGTTAACAAGTTTGGATAGAAATTGATTTATTTTAGAACTTTGTAACTAAATCTATTCACATTTATGTTTAAACAAAAACTAATCAACTTATGGCTGTTGTTATATTGCTATACAAATTTTTACAATCAGACTTCAATGGAGAATAATCGTCTCATTGAGTAATTTATTCAATATACGCTCGATCACCAAGACTTTCGAAGAGTTTCACCTGCTTCCCTCATCCCTTAAAACTACTTTACAGATCATCGTGCTGTTCGAGACATGGATAAATGATCACCCTCACTGGGGGTCCAGGACGAGGTACAAATCATATTCTGTTAAAACTTTACGAATGATGGTGAAGTATGTATTACACTTTAGGAATGATGGGGGAGTATGTATTACACTTTAGGAATGATGGGGGAGTATGTCTTAAACTTTAGGAATGATGGAGGAGTATGTATTACACTTTAGGAATGATGGTGGAGTATGTCTTAAACTTTAGGAATGATGGAGGAGTATGTATTACACTTTAGGAATGATGGAGGAGTATGTATTACACTTTGGGAATGATGGAGGAGTATGTATTACACTTTAGGAATGATGGAGGAGTATGTATTACACTTTAGGAATGATGGAGGAGTATGTATTACACTTTAGGAATGATGGAGAAGTATGTATTACACATTAGGAATGATGGAGGAGTATGTATTGCACTTTAGGAATGATGGAGGAGTATGTATTACACTTTAGGAATGATGGAGGAGTATGTTTTACACTTTAGGAATGATGGAGGAGTATGTATTACACTTTAGGAATGATGGTGGAGTATGTATTACACTTTAGGAATGATGGAGGAGTATGTATTACACTTTAGGAATGATGGTGGAGTATGTATTACACTTTAGGAATGATGGTGGAGTATGTATTACACTTTAGGAATGATGGAGGAGTATGTAATACACTTTAGGAATGATGGAGGAGTATGTATTAAACTTTAGGAATGATGGAGGAGTATACCTTAAACTTTAGGAATGATGGTGAAGTATGTATTTTAGTCGATGATTACGGGAATTTTTCACTGTCGCCACATTTCACTCTGCTGTGTGATGACAAAGAAATGATGTAATTTTTACTGTGTGTAAACCCCGAGAACAACCTATACCAAACTTGCATAATTTATTCTTTATTATGTTAAATAATTATATGATGTGTCCAGAAAGCCATCATCACGAGAACGGCCTGTACCAAACTTGCATAATTTATTCTTTATTATGTTAAATAATTATATGAGGTGTCCAGAAAGCCATTACTTCTGCTAGGTATTTCAATGCAGACATGATTGCTAATAACACACCCCTTGGTGGTACAAATGCCCACTCTGATGAGTTCAGAGCCTTGTGGCGCACCCTTTGCATCAGGCGGCCTCCTCAGTCAGGCGTAGTCTCAGTTAAAGTAATGGCTACCTCCGCATTTAGATGCCACAGTCATATGAATATATTAAGATTTTTGATTAGAGTTGTTGACACCATGAATTTCTTGACTGAGGTTGATAGTTAATGTGTCATTGATAGATTAAAATAATCTCAATAAATGTTCAAGGTTCACAATAATGGTCCGTGCGGGTAGAGCGGAAACAATCTGTTAAAAGAGTTCTAATTCCATTGATAACTAAAGCAGTGTGGAAATGTCTTGCACTCAAATATTTGTGACATCGTTTGTTTGAAGATAAAAATCGCTATACTGAACACATCAATTGTATCAGAATATGCTTTCGTGTCCCATTTATTACGAGGAGAAGCAAAATTATGGTAATAAGTTCAGGTCGTGTATTACAGATGTAAGGAAATTCTGGAAATCTGTTATGGAAAAACCTCCAACACCAAAAGTGCAACAACGTAGCCAAGAGCTACGAGGGCGGAGCTGTAATGCGGGCTCCTGTTGTTGTTGCTGATCATTTTTACAGACACTCTGTTTACCTTTCAGACAAATTGGTTCGGGATAAACCTGTTGTGGATGAGGATCCTACTAGATTTGTTAATTGGTTCGGGATATACCTGCTGTGGATCAGGATCCTGCTAGATTTGTTAATTGGTTCGGGATAAACCTGCTGCGGATCAGGATCCTACTAGATTTGTTAATTGGTTCGGGATATACCTGCTGCGGATCAGGATTCTACTAGATTTGTTAATTGGTTCGGGATATACCTGCTGCGGATCAGGATCCTACTAGATTTGTTAATTGGTTCGGGATATACCTGCTGCGGATCAGGATCCTACTAGATTTGTTAATTGGTTCGGGATAAACCTGCTGCGGATCAGGATCCTACTAGATTTGTTGAAACAAATAAGTCTTTTGATTACTGTACGACTGACGAACATTAAAATGTTGTTAATTCCTTCAAGTCGACAAATTGCAACCAAGACTTCATTCCTAATTTATCAATACAAACTTGTATCGAAATTGCTTCTTGGATTATCGCAGAATGCGTTCATTCTCAAAGGATGTATTCTAATTAGCTATAGATTTACTTATTCACAAAGCTGGTGAAAGAGACTAAATCATTAACAGCTGACCAATTTCAATGCCAGATGCTATAGAAAAGATTTATGAGAGAACTTTTCCATGAAGTTTAACAATGCATTCAGTAAATTTTGTATTATTTTAGAGGACGGGTTTGCCTTTAGGTTATTTCGCTCTGCCTGCAGTGACATTGTTCTGCAGTCAGACGAAACAATTCATTCTTCCAATGATGACACTCAATATTCGCTCACTGTATCGATACATTTATTTTATGCATTCAACACCCATGACCGTGCCATACTACTGAGATTACCTGGACTGCTTGATGGTCGCGGGTTTGTGTATCGATACTTTAGTAAATGAGGAGCTAAAATTTGTCGATAGCTGCTATCTCTTGGTCGACTGTCAGTGAATCTAGGTGAAACAGTTGGAATGGTGCATTTCAAGAGAGATAAAAAGTTATTTGTCAAATATAATAAAATGTAATAAGTTCATAAATTCCCTCAGTGGCACTAAATTTCTAGGGGTGTATACAGATGATAAATAAAGTAATAATAGTTACTGTTTAGAGGTGCGACCGTTACAGCACTGTCTTATCTTTGTCCATTACAAGGTATATTTGGTATTGATTATTATTGTACTCGTGGATTGTTGCCGCCGACTGTTAATGACAGATATTTATATGATGTGAAAAGTTTTTGAGTACTTTATGATGAAGCAGAACACTTTCCCCCCCAAAAAGAATTCTTTGGTTTTCAGATCAATCATAAATGACTCACATGCTGTAAAGTTAATGGGTGTTCGACGATTAGAATTCGCAACTTTCTGTCGTCGATTATCCGCAATATTAGATCAGTGGTTCCTTACAAGTCTGCTCATCGGCAATAGCTGTTGCAAAATATGACTTTGAATAATCACACTGAATTTTCAGCAGAAATAGTACTGTATGTATAATTGGCTTAGGAGAGTGAAGGTAGCTGTGTTGTTTACATTTATGTAACTACTTTTTTATAATCGTCGTAAGAGATTTTCTTTTAGCTTGGGGCCCAAATGTACTTAGCCTTAACTAGATTTCCAATACAAATATTATTATTCATATTGCTTCGTAGAAAAGGGGTGTGTGTGACCAGTTCTACGCGGACAAAATTGCTTATTATATTTCAATCTGTGACAGCTTCTGGTTACAGCCCTCCGAACCGTTGTAGGAGGTAACCACATCCGAGATACTGACAGAGGTCGCGGCCCCACTAATATTCCGTGTAACAGGATATAAATGTGATAGCAACGATGAAACGCCTCAAAATAGACATTGCATGCGAAGAAACCAGAGCTTAGTTACCTCAATTACACTTAAATAGTATTATGCTAACTCGGGATGTCTCCGAGACAAAATAGACGAATTTGGTATCCTTGCCAAACATTCTGTGACTAAATGTAATGTACTACCTCATTCTAGAAATTTTCTACTGAGTTTCTTTATTAAATGTTAGATTAAACAGTAAGTTATCATAAGCAAGTAAATGACAGTGAACTGTATTTATTGAAAAAAGGTCCAATGTTCCGTTTTCTGTTGTTTTGAAATATTGAACAATTAATATCAGAAATGTCCTCCAACAATGTCCATTGATTGACGGTAGATAGAGGTTAATTTATTCACTACACTTTGGCAAAGGAATTATTAGCAAATGATGTCTTCAGAACAGCCCACGCTGACTATAACTTGGTACTTATTGTCTGTGAGTTCTGATATTTCAGCTGTTTGTCAACATGTCATCATTCGTATAGAAAATGTACATTTTTATTCGAGAAAATCCACAGAATTGTGAATGAAATTGAGCACTAGAACTTATATATAGGTAAATTCACCCTACTGAGCTACTGACCATTTCACAAGATAGACAAGGCCGAGAATTTGGAAGAGTTTGGTTCCCCGCACGAAAATCCCTACAAATACTAGGAGTAATAATTCCAAGCAAAAGGTCCAACATAGCATCAGTTTAAGTAGTCGGTGTAAAAGAATCTGTCAAATTGCCCTCGTCTGCCGCCCTCCAAAAAGCACGGTTCCAGCCAACGCCTGATTGATTTTACTGACGATAAGCTCATGACCCAAATGACAAAGACACCTACTAGAAGCGGCAATATTCTTGACCTTCAATTTTGTGCACGCGACTCACATGCCGGGAACGCAGCGCAGCGGCGGGCAATCCAATCGGCAATATTTGAATCCGTTTTAAGATAGAGCTCGAGTTGATAACGTGAATAAACGGTAATGAAATCACTAATTAAGATTAGCAAACGTGAATAACTTATGATAGTCAAAAGCGTCAACGAATATAACCCTCATACGTTACGGCGACCAATCGTTAGACAATTTTTCCTCTATACTAAAAAATGATTGAGCTTGATAATGTCCCGCAAAGAAACATGTGATATGCAGTCAATCAGCCTTAATTAGTACTGGCACGGAAAAGTGCGACGTCTTCAGTCGAAGTAGAAAGCAAAGCATTTATCGTTTCAAAACACCCAATTTAATGTCAGCAAAAGAAACCTAAAGAAGGTCAAGGAGCGTACAAAAAAAATTATGCAAACGAAATTCCCGCGAAAGCTACAATTAATTCAAATAATTATTTTCAGTTAATCCACGAGGCCAAAAAATTCAAGTTCTGTGTTACGACCTCATACGAACGCCGTGGAGAGCAAGAAACCGACGACACTAAAATTAGTGTCCTACAAAATCAATATTTTTATTCTGTATTAACGTATCGAAGACATTCCAAATTCCCAGGACATTATAGCTGAAAGACAAATTAAAACCCTAAGCACCGAAATAAAAATCTGCTGAAACTATTATTTATATATATGGATAAACCAGTTGAGAGGCACAAAATCTCTAGGTCCTGACCAAGTTCATCCCTAAATCCTGAAGAATTCTAAGGACGGATTCGCCGGACCCAGCTCAAATTTTTTACCCCATCTCACACAGCTGGCAATTATCCTCTCAATGAAATGAGGCCAACGTTATTCCATTAAAATAAGGTACAGGAAGTGTTTTGGCAATTACCGACTAATTGGTATATATTGATTAATAGGTAATCAGTCTTACCTCTCTCATTGGCAAATTGATAGAAAGTTTCATCAGGATTAAATGTAAGAATGTTTAGAAACGAAGATGTTGACAGGCGACTCTCAGCGTGGATTTATACACAGTAGGTTTTGCTTCGTGATTCTGTTGCTTTTCTCAAGAATATATTTGGAATAAACGAAGCAAAATGCCCAATCAATTGCATATACCTTGAATTTCAAAAGCCTGCGATAAAGTCGAAATCACCCATCGGGGCGAGCTAAATAACTGAACTAAATGTTGGCTCACAAATGGGCGGTAGCTATTCAAACGTTACGAATCCTCGTCCCTTTGGGGAAATGTAACAAGCGGCGTGCCTCAAGGATCTGTTTCATGTCCAGTCCATTTTATAAACATTCATGAACGATCTCGACAAAACGCGCTCTCGAAATTAGTAAGTTTGCAGATGATACTCATCTAGAAAGATATAGGCAAATTGAACATGAGTTCTAGCAGATATATAAGACTTGAACAAAATGGTTGATTGATCAGAGAAGGAGCAACTGAAATTAAATGAAAATAATTGTAGGAATCCACATAGGTCATCACAGCCTCAAGCATGAATAATCCATCCAAGAAAGAAACTGATTCACGTTACCAAAGAAATCTAGGTGTCATCATCAGGACCAATTTCAAAAATTGCAAGCATGTAACGATTCGGCTCAAGAAAACAATTCAAATGCTTGGCATGACATCCCGCACAATCTCGTATAAGGGCGGATACAACATTCTTAAGCTACACAATGCATTTGTACGACCTCATTTCGAGTACTCAGTCCAATTCTGTTCTTCATATTTACAAAAAGACGGTATTAAATTGGAGAAGGTTCAACGGGGCTCTAACAAACTTATCCGTTCGCTGCGCATGAAATCGTACTGTGACGCGCTATGCGAACTCAATTTTCATTCTCTATGGAGAAGCGTCGAGCTAGAGTTGATATGATCACGGTGTGAAAGATTAAGTGGGGCTTGGAAAATCAGACCTTTTACTCAAGATGCGAACGAAGTGTCCAGGAATGTTGGTTTTGGAATCGTTGGTTTTCTTTTCATATTCGACATTAGGCAAAACTTCTTCACGTATTGAATTGTCAAAGAATTTGGAACAACTTTTAAAAGATGTTGTGAACAGCGAAATTACCGAATTATTTAAGTCACCACTCGACAATTCGGCCCCAGTCGCCGCTTCCGCGGGTGGGTCATGTTCTAGAAACAGAACCGGCATTAGTGACAGTTTGTTAGTTGAAAATAGTGTCTGGCAATGACATCAGTACGGTCAAAATGGTGCCTGGCATTGGAACGATCACGACTGGGATGGAGACCGGCATTGGTGCCTTCTTGTTGCAGAAGGGTGACAGGTATTGACACCGGTCACAATTGGTTTAAAGAAGAATGTAATGTAAGAATGTAAGAATGTAAGAATGTAAGAATGTAAGAATGTAATGTAATCAGCATCACATCATGGGTGTCCGTGGTTCTTATTTCAGGTGCTGATCTTTGAGTTGTTTCTAACATCCTCGTCAAATGCTATTTCTTGATACAACATTGCCTTTTTTGACCCTTTACTACAGATAAATGCACAATTTATGAGGCCAAATATATTTTAACCCACTGGGTATTTCGTATTATTTTGTATAGTACATCACTTGCGACGCAAAGTTGATCTCTTTGTTGTCAGAGGTTTGCTGTACTGTTTTATGGGTTAGCGTCTCGGTCATGAGCCTTCGGTTCGGAGTTATTTCTTTCGGTTATGAGCCTTGAACTCTGTGTAGGCAATCTTACGTAGGAGATTCCCGGACTGATTTAGTCCTAAAGGGCTTACAAAAACACATGGGTGTTAAATGTAACTTGCTGTTCAGTACACGAGGAATATATTTACTAAACCATTTAGATAGTGCCGAAATGCTTTTTTGTAAACCTGTGGTACTTCAATTCCGTTCTTTACTATGTTTTTGAAAATGTCCTCGAAGTTGAAATCCCAGAAGACTTGTTGCTTGTGTTAATTTCATTTTTTTACCATTGTGCAAGGCATTGGTGTTTGTTAGAAGGCAAACATTTTGATGATACGATTCTACACTTAACCAACCAGTTATTGGGATTTGATCGATGGGAACAACATGACGGCTCTTTTTACAGGCTCAATCTCAGTCCTGTATTGGATTTCTTGTTTTCAATGAACATGCACTACAGCAAGGCTGAAGAACGGACGAACGCAGCGATTGAACTGACGCATCCAAATGTAGGCGGGGTTTGCGAATATAGGGGGCGGAGCTATTGAAGGGAGGGGATGGGGCTACCAAAGTGAGAAGGCGGGTCAGAAGGAAATGGGGTTTTCGTGATGGGAGGAGACTCGCTATGCTATTCTTGTAATGACTGTATTCAATGAGCATCGATGCCGAGAGCTACGAATGAATCCTTCATTTTCTTTATAGGGTATCATTCCCGCATAGACTGGCGTGCGTACAGACCACAAGTAACAAGTTACCTAATTATAAAAAGTAATTGCTTGCGCACATACTGAATTGCGTATATCCCATCACAATTGATGGGATATACGCCAATGTTGATCTCCTAGCCCACTCGTTCATTAATTTTATAATTATAAATCTCCCAGCAAGTTTCAAATAGGATTTTTTAAATCTTCTCATCTCTTCCCCACTGCTTAATCAACATTGATCTGATGGTTTTCATTGGCAGTCCTGTACTACCCCGAGTGGGCTAACCATAGACGCTTATTATAAGCTAGGGAACAACAGGCAACATTTTACTCCTCAGCTCACCTGTTCGTATATTTTGAATATATATCACGAAGAATATTCAAATATAGACTTTTTATGATTCCTATCTCACTCTCACCTTTTAATTAACGTCAAGGAAGGGTCACACTTGGCTATCTTAGATTTCTCCTAGTAGACCAAATTTACCTGCTCTGCCTGATTATCTACGAAACTATAGGCACTATTTGACCCCTCTGCAAACTCAAGCATATGTTTCTGAATTTGAATCAGTGAACAGATTGGAAACATGCCTATTTTGAATCAATCATATTACTCGATGCTTGATTTAGAAGAACCGTAAATTTTCATATTGGCAATTTGTTGCATTCATCGACCCAAGCATCTCTGTGAATCTGAGCAGCGGTTGCAATTTTGTGACGATTTTCAGCCTTTTTCACCCCCCCCCCCCCTCCCCACAAAGTATGATAATAGTGAATAAATGTGGCTGCCGATCTGTTCTCAGGTGCTGAGTGTACAATGTGCTTTACCCAGTGTTATGATAAAAAAATTGTTTCTTCATGGTTTTGCCCACGAACTAATAATACAAGAATGTTCACGTATCTATATAATGATGGTGAAGGAGTACATTTTCAACAATTTCTCTGGTCAATGTTTGGTAATGAAGAGACACATCACCCTTCCATCGTTTGTTCTCAAGATCATAGATGATATATTGTAAATTATATTTTGCTCCATAAAACACGAACCGGTGACCCTCTGGAGATGAGCTGTGACGAAACCAATTTAACTTTAGTTTTTGCTAATTCAAAAAGTGTAGTTTGATAATGTCACCTCATGTGTTATGTATATGAATTGAACCCACATTGTTTAACGATGGAAACAAATGGTTCAATAAACCACGATTCAAATTCAGAGAGTCCATGCAGGAGGCTGTAGGAGAGAGGGGAGGTGAGGGGTGCAAGGGCCATGTTCACATTGGAAGTGAGCTGTGTGTATAATAAAAGTGAGCTGCGTGTATAATGAAAGTGAGCTGTGTGTCCAATGAAGGTGTGATGTGTGTATAATAAAAGTGAGCTGTGTGTATAATGAAAGTGAGCTGTGTGTCCAATGAAAGTGAGCTGTGTGTCCAATGAAAGTGAGCTGTGTGTATAATGTAAGTGAGCTGTGTGTCCAATGAAAGTGAGCTGTGTGTATAACAAAAGTGAGCTGTGTGTATAATGAAAGTGAGCTGTGTGTCCAATGAAAGTGAGCTGTGCGTCCAATAAAAGTGAGCTGTGTGTCCAATGAAAGTGAGCTGTGTTTATAATGAAAGTGAGCTGTGTGTCCAATGAAAGTGAGCTGTGTGTCCAATGAAAGTGAGCTGTGTGTATAATGAAAGTGAGCTGTGTGTCCAATGGAAGTGTGCTGTGTGTATAATAAAAGTGAGCTGTGTGTATAATGAAAGTGAGCTGTGTGTATAATGAAAGTGAGCTCTGTGTCCAATGAAAGTGAGCTGTGTGTCCAATGAAAGTGAGCTGTGTGTCCAATGAAAGTGAGCTGTGTGTCCAATAAAAGTGAGCTGTGTGTATAATGTAAGTGAGCTGTGTGTCCAAGGAAAGTGTGCTGTGTGTATAATAAAAGTGAGCTGTGTGTATAATGAAAGTGAACTGTGTGTATAATGAAAGTGAGCTGTGTGTATAATGAAAGTGAGCTGTGTGTATAATGAAAGTGAGCTGTGTGTATAATGAAAGTGAGCTGTGTGTATAATGAAAGTGAGCTGTGTGTATAATGAAAGTGAGCT
>SDVV010002859.1:0-22228 GCA_016164225.1 Gammarus roeselii
TATATATTTATTTGAATAAATAAATAAAAGTGGCTGATATTTGTTCTTCTCCCTTTCTCTGATGTTTAATCTCTGAACAAATGATCGTTTCATCGCTTATGGAGAGGAAGTCTTCCCGTAACCGAAAGTGATCCAGGTCTTGTGTTCACTCGTGAACATTTTTTCAGAAAACAACGCCCAGCATTGTATATTTGATCAGAAATAGTGGATAGTGTCAAAATGTTTAGTTCCACAGAGACGCTAGTATTTAAAGGGGTCTGTAATCAGTCATCAATTTACAGATTTATTGTTGTTTCTATATATGGTCGGAACTATGCTGGTTAAGCCCGTGTCCGGATTTGTGCCGGACTTCATTTGCCACACGCGAGCCAGTTCGGTCTTATTGACTTCGCTGTCATCGAAACTCATAACACTAATCGTTAAACTGGCTATTAACAGCAGGCTGTCAGCACACGGCAGCATTAGGCATGAGCAGGCCAAATGCACACTGCGGCGGCACGACTTATGGAAGCCGGTGACCAGGTCAGTTTTATTGCGACGGTTTGGTGTTTGTTCAGTAAGGGACGTGTTGGCACTAATCCAATTGATGGAGGAGCCCTTCCCTCCACTCCGTCTATGGTGGAGGTCACACAACTAACAGAAGGTCGATTCCTTTTACAGTGGCCGTAATAGCGGTCACCCAACTGATGGAGAGGCCTTCCCTCTTCTCTAAGCGATGTTGCACTTGCCCACCTGATGGAGAGGACTTCGTCTCAGCACTGGACGTAGTGTCTCTCACCCAACTGAGAGGCTGCTAAACCCATCCCTCCACACATGGCTGAGATGGCCTGAAATCAACGGATGGAGGCAACTCCTTTCCACTCTACACGTGTTAGCTCTCCCCCAAACGATAGAAGGGCTTTCCTCTCTACTCTGACCGTGCTGATGATCACTTAATTCCCTTCTCGCCCTAGCAATGCTCACCCAACCGAAGGAGGAGCTCTTCTTTCCACTCTGACTGTGGAGATAAAGATGCTCGTCATTCCACCTTGGTTGTTGCAGTGGTCACCTAAGTGATAGAAAAGCCTTGTACCGTCCACAGCGGCCATGATGGCGCTCATCCAACTAATGAAGGGGCCCTTTCCTCCTCACTGGCTATGATTGCGCTCACCCAACTGATGAAATGGCCCTTCCCTCCACGGTGGTCATGATGGCGCTCATCCAACTAATGAAGGGGCCCATCCCTCAACGCTGGTCATGATGACGCTCGCCCAACTGATGTAGGGGCCATTCCCTCCACACTGGTCATTATGGCACTCACCAAAGTAATGGAAAGGTATGAAGCAAGTAAAACAGGTCAGCAGAAAACGGTAGAGCTGAAGGTCGGGTAGAGGGTCAGGCCTTACGACTGGCTATGCCAGGAGCTAACAGAAGGACGGCTCCAAGATTGACGAGCTGACGGACAGGATTGACGGTCGGGTCACCGTGGCATGAGCGATAGTCACGAGCAATAGTCATTTGGCCCCAGCGTCAGAGGCTGTGGTTCATCACCACACAAATTCCTTCAGCGCGTTTTCCCCCACTGCCCCACTGGGAATCATTTCCCATGCGTGCTTGTAGATATCTCGACTCTTGAACAAGCCTTTTCCCACCACCAGCTTCCGCTCCACGCATAATCCAATCACATTTTCTCCAATAGGGTTTCTACCTAGAATACTATACCAACCAAACACACTTTTCCCCCGTACGTCTCCAACTCAAGCATTTATATCCACAATATCACCACGCTGTATTTGTCCAACAGCCCAACAGTCCCAATATTTTATAACAGACTAATCCAAGTAGCCTTCCGCTCCTCCTCACTCCTCTCGTAACCTGGTCCGTGAGCACTCACAAAAGCCCATCCTTTCATACATAACTCAGCCTTCTTCTACCACAATCAAGAGAACACTCACTCCCTTCCACTCCGTAATGCCACTATAAAAACACCTCACGTCCTTGTGCGCAACCTTCCTTCACACCTTCCTCCAACAAGAAAGCACATTTGAGCCTCTACCTTTTAACTTGACCAACTTTACACTTTCTCTACACAGACTTCTCTCCAATATTTTTCATAATTTCTTCATTCGAACTACAACCACTCACATATAGCATCAATAACGACAGGGTACGGAAAGGTTTATGCCTCTCCACCCCTCGCCTGTCTCGCCATCTTTGATATAGAAATTTACTAATGAGAAGATCCCCACCCCGCTCTCTCTGTCCCTTTTGGTCGCTCAAGTACTCAACATTTTGATGGTCCTATCTGGATTGCGAGCTTTTGCTTCCCGATGGACACTGCATTATAACCAGACCCGCATTAGGGGTCTTACTCGTTCCTCTCTAGAGTTGATGGGGTACATTCCACCACTGCTCGCCTGCCGTTCGGCACATAGCGCTCAACACTCTTAGCCTAACCCTATTTTGAAGCTGGGTTTCTTCGCCCATGCTTCTTCAGCTTCTCTTACGACCTGCTCATCATTCTTTCCCTGATCTTCTGAGCCGAGAAAATTTCATGTTTCCAATCCCATTATTTTGGTTCAACCGTTGTTCAGTTCAACTGTACAAGGTTTTGTGTCTGTTCCCCTCCCATGGATTTCCTCTTCTCCTCTCTCCCTTCAGGTAGTCTTCTCTCTTTGCCCTTCATTGTTCACCTTTCCTGCATCATACACACCTTCTTTACATAAGTGCAGTGGAGGGTAATACCGGGCATTGTTTACAGACCTTTGTTCTACTGCACACTTAAACACCTCATCATCACTGAGATTTGGTTGACTCAACTGTTACCTGCTGAATCCTTATTTTGGAATATAGACTACTCATATCTAATTATTCAGCTATTTGACCTAATTTGTGTTTGCATTTACATAATTTTTCAGAGACTCTTGGCCACACTGTAAAGATTGCCAACGAAAGTGCCAAATTTTCTTGACGGGCTGCCAGAATCCCATTTCTGGATATTTGAGGGAAAATCCTTTAAATGGATTGTGAAGGAAATTTTTATTGCAATCTTACACACATAACGAATTCAAAAACATGCAAAATAATCGTCATGACATGATCTATTGAATGAATATAGACTACTGCTAAAGTAGAAGGATAACAAGTGAAGGAACAGCGAATTGAGGCAGTCCGATTTCGTAAATGCTGATAATTTGCTTGACATCGGATTATCACAAGTATAAAAAAAATCTCAGTTGAGAAGTAGTATTTTGAATAACAATATATTGTTTGAAGAGCAACAGAGTCAATTGTTTGTTCAGAAATCTGCCGCCGGTTTCTTGTACGAAACTGTCAACGTTCACAAAGACGAAGCACCCCTGCCCCCGCTATGTCTGTTTATTACATAGCGTCATACTTAATTATTAAATTCTTGGCCTGAGCTACGATCTCGTATGTGAATAGTCTGCTCGGGATTCCTTTCTCTTTGTTGAGGCTGGTAATGAATTAGACTCCGGTGAAGAAAGCCTCATGGTCAGTTTTGTGGTGTCGCCATCGTGCACTAACACTCCAGCTAATGGAGCAATATAAGAATGTGGTCAATGATTTCAGGTTATGATGAAGACTTGTTTAGAGGATTGGATGGAACTGACTATCACCAAATGTGGTCCCTATCAGTCAGAAACCCCTATGGGCAATTCATCAATGAGCTTCACCAACACCGCGAAGGATTGTCTGTGGTGTACCCACAGCTTCCGCATTTGCAAGTTCTTTCACGACACACCTTGAAAATCTTACATAGCACAATGGCCGACACAGTTTAAACGTGGCATTTATGGGCGATATCTTGACGATACATTTGTGCTGTTCTGTGGGCAAGATCAGTCTTTGGTATTTTTCAATTACAACAATTATACTCATAAAAATTTGAAACTCACTCGGGAGAAGGACATGACAAAACACAACCATTTCTTCAGTCAATCGCTGGCCGCACAGCCAAGGATAGAGTAACTACCTTTGAAGCATCCGTCTACCGTAAACTGACCTTATCGAAACATCCGTCTACCGTAAACTGACCTTATCGAAACATCCGTCTACAGTAAAATGACCTTATCAAAACATCCGACTACCGGAAATTGACCTTACCGAGCCATCTGTGTACCGAAAACTGACATTTTCTGGACTCCATCTGGTGTTTCATTTTGTTCCTTGCAAAAAAAATAAAGCTAACGCTATTATTGACATTTCCCATTACGAATGCGGGTTATTCAGAGCGACGGAGAGGTTATCGGATACAGGAGATTAATATGTGACACGATTGCAGCTCCTCCAAAAATACATTTTATAAATAAAAAACGTGTTCCAATTAACCGATGAGATTTATTGCGGTGTTCCATGGGATATTTTTGAATTTTAACTATTAAAACCCAATAATTAATTTCGACGGCGGTCACTGGCGCACCATTCTTTAAAATATATCTGACCAAATAAGGCTCGACGACACTCCCCGTAGTTTCACCTGCAATAATTAATCACAGCGCCAACTTCCCTGTATTACTTTAACGAAGTTAACCTACTAAGCGCCTCAAACTCATTAACGCCATTATTCAATCACAGCGTCAACTTGCCTGCATTACTTTAACAAAGTGAACCTCATAAGCGCCTCAAACTCGTCAACGCCGTTAATTAATCACAGCGCCAACTTGCCTGCATTACTTTAACAAAGTTAACCTACTAAGTACCTCAAACTCATCAACGTCGTTAATTAATCACAGCGCCAACTTTACTGCATTACTCTAACAAAGTTAACCTACTAAGCGTCTCAAACTCATCAACGCCGTTAATTAATCACAGCGCCAACTTGCATGAATTACTTCAACAAAGATAACCTAATAAGCGCCTCAAACTCGTTAACGCCGTTAATTAATCACAGCGCCAACTTACCTGCATTACTTTAACAAAGTTAACCTAATAAGCGCCTCAAACTCGTTAACGCCGTTAATTAATCACAGCGCCAACTTGCATTCATTACTTTAACGAAGTTAACCTAATAAGCGCCTCAAACTCATCAACACTCTTAATTAATTATCAGCAGGATCTGACATTCTTTTTTTGTCCAAGTTTGTTTCGTAGAAAATGCTTATCAGATTCCGGTCTCAATAGTGCGAGTGTCGGCCGGTCTCAATAGTGCGACAGTCTCCCAGTCTCAATAAGGCGAGAGTCGGCCGGTCTCAATAGTGCGGGCTTCGGCCAGTTTCGATAGTGCGAGAGTCGGCCGATCTCAATAGTGCGAGAGTCGGCCGGTCTCAATAGTGCGAGAGTCGGCCGGTCTCAATAGTGCGGGCGTCGGCCGGTCTCAAAAAGGCGAGAGTCGGCCGGTCTCAATAGTGCGAGAGTCGGCCGGTCTCAATAGTGCGGGCTTCGGCTGGTTTCAATAGTGCGAGAGTCGGTCGGTCTCAATAGTGCGGGCGTCGGTCGGTCTCAATAGTGCGGGCGTCGGCCGGTCTCAATAGTGCGGGCGTCGGCCGGTCTCAATAGTGCGGGCGTCGGCCGGTCTCAATAGTGCGGGAGTCGGCCGGTCTCAATAGTGCGGGAGTCGGCCGGTCTCAATAGTGCGGGCGTCGGCCGGTCTCAATAGTGCTTGAGTCGGCCGGTCTCAATAGTGCGGGAGTCGGCCGGTCTCAATAGTGCAGGAGTTGGCCAAACCGATTGATTTTTTCTTGGTGTGGTTGTCACGTACTTTTCGGTAATGTAGCAGATATGATGTCCGACTTAACAATGTTTGACTGTTAGTTTTTAGAATAGTGATGCAGCTGATGGTGATCCTAAAGATGGGAATATCATTGAAGGAACTAATAGATCGAGGTTTCTGAGGAAGATAATGAAGGGTAAGGAAAACGTCGATCGAGCAAACCTTTTCACTCTAGATGCGAACGGAGTGACAAGGAATAATGGATGCAAAATCGTTGGTAAACGTTTCACACTCAATATCACGCGCCGTTTCTGCACTTCTACGTTTGTCGAGGAATGGAAAAGTTGTAAACAGTGATACAGTCGAAACGTTCAAGTCACTGCCTGGCAACTTTTACTTTAATCGCTGTTAAATAGCTCCCAGCTATTGATGGCTCATCAGAATATTCATAAAATCGGTGTCCTACATTGACACCCGTACGATTAAATTAGTGCCTAACACTGGCACTAGCACAGTGAAAAAGGTGTTCGGCATTGGAACTTGTTCATTGCAAAACCGTGTTCAGCAACTACACTGGTCAGCATTGGTTTAACGAAGAATAAAACTGTGACAATATCAGATCAACATAGCGGGTCCGTGGCTTTCTCTTAGGGTGCTGATTTGATTTGTTTCGAGTATCATCGTCATATACTATTTTCTTCAACAAACTCCCCCTTTCTTCATCGGTTAAAACAGAAAGTACACAGATACATGATGCTCCATTAGACGTTGTACTTCGGAGCCAATCTTCTTTTTGTCAAAACACAACCCAGTTTGATCCAAAATAACTGTTGTTATCTTATAATACTTGTTAACACTTGTAAACTGGATATGCAGTCAGGTCACTACCATTCGATGATGAAGGCAGGTCACTACCACCGGATGTTGCCGTCAGTTCACCAACACTGCCTAATACAGTCAGGTACCAACACTGGATAATGCAGTCAGGTCACTACCACTGGATGATGCAGTCAGGCCACTATCAATGGATAATGCAGTCAGATCCCCACCACTGGATAATGTAGTCAGGTCACCACCACTGGATAATGCAGTCAGGTCACTTCGACTGGATAATGCAGTCAGGTCTATACTACTGGATGATGCAGTTAGGCCACTACTACTGTATAATGCAGTCAGGTCACTACCACTGGCTAATGCAGTCAGGTCACTACCACTCGATGATGCAGTCAGGTCTATACCACTGGATAATGCAGTCAAGCCCCTACCACGGATGATAATAATAGCAATAATAGCACGGGGGCTTGGCCGTTGGTCGGGTGCGTATAAACCTTAGGTGTTAAACTAACTGTGTAGTTTTCACCTAAGGTTTATTCGCACCCGACCAACGGCCAAGCCCCCGTGCTATTATTGCTATTATTATTATTTTTGCCGACCTATAAAGGTATTTCGGCAAAGCACCTCTATGAAGTATAATAACGCCTAGACACGAACAGCCTAACAAGGAACTAACAGCTGCTAGCCTGTGTCTGCAGCCTTCCTCTTACAAACCCAACTGTCACCTCCGGTGCTAAAGTGTCCACTATAGTGGCGTGTACTGACGCTAAAACTGCTAATATACATGCGTGTATAATCAGGAAGTGTTACAATACCCTGTATGTAGATTGCCTGGCCTAACCACGCTACATGTTCAATGTCAAATGCCCGCAAGAGACGGTCTCTTCCGTGGCCTCACAACAAGCTCAGCCAGCTGGCTTTCCAATACGCCCCGCGGTGTTTTGACCTGTTCTCCATTATATGAGCTCTGCATGTGGCTGAACCATCAGATTAGACTTCGAGGTCTGTAGCCTAGGACCTCGATATCTCCGTGCAACAAGAACTCCCTCAGCGTATCTCTCTCCAATCTTGTCCACCTTATCTGACTTTACCATAACGTGTTAACATCGTCTTAGCTCGTGAAAAGAACCTCAACTTCAACTCTATTTCCATAACTCGTCTGGTTGAATAAACGACTACAAAGCTCGACACATACTTTTCCTCAACACCCGTTCCTTCCAACGAGAATAGAGAGACAAGTAACAACACTGGCGCTGCAAGACTGAGGATGTGTTGGTCAGATTGGGAGTAATATCTCGAATAAAAACGCCTCTATAAGGTGAAGACGACAAGAAGCAACCGGCTGAGAGGAGAACATCACATCCGACTACAAGAAGCAGAAGGAGCAGCAACTTACAACCCATCGAACTCCAGAAACCTTGAGTATATGTGTGTTATGCACGTTAAAACTAACATTTCTGGTGAAATGTGAAATACATAAAGTGAAGTGTGAATATAAAAAGGTGAAGTGAAGTAACTTTATATTAAACTCAGTAACTCCTGAACAAAATGGCGATGAATCAACTCACAGTCCTACAGGATTTACCGAAATTCGCCGGTAATCCTAAAGTAGGCGAAGAGAACTTCAAACCCGATATAGACGCGCGTACATTCATGAGAACCGTTGAAAACCATTTCTTACAAAATAACTTGACCGCAGACGATAAAAAATTACAGATACTTTTTTGTTTGATCGATAAAATGAGCGGCGACGCGATTAAATTACTCACCTGTTACGCTGGCAGACATGTCACATTCAATGAAGTTAAATCCGTCTTCCTCAATATGTACCCGTCTTTCAAGGTTACCGAATTCCGACACGCCGCCCGAGCATTGCTAGGAACGACAATCACGCCAGACAATATGTACTGCGGTATGACCTCTCTAGAAAATGCATCGCGTGCCGTGGCAGAGGCCTACCTTAAAAATGAAGCTCTTAACAAGGGAGACTTCAGCGAGGGAACCTTTTTTGCTAATACCATCCCGGTTCCGCCTCCGCCGACTACTAGCGCTTCTACTTCCGCTTCCACTTCGATACCAACTGCCTCGCCGATCACTTTGCTTAACGTCGTACAGAATTTTGTGATGCACCTCTTTGTAGCCTATCAAACGGTGAACAAAGTGTATGACAAACTGTCAAATTTCGGTCCTAGAAACTCTTCTACGAGATTCATGTCCGAAACAGTGAAAACTGTAGAGCAATTCAAATTGCTCACGGCGAATAAAAAGCAAAGCAACCCGGACGAAGTCATTTGGCAGTCCCGGCTTCCAACACCCCCGGTCAACTTAGTGCACCCGCCCCCCTCCTCGTCGGAGCAAAGGACGGCATCTCGCGTAGTTAATAACAATCGGTCGGATATAACGTGTTACAACTGTGGGAAAACCGGTCATGTTAAAAGGGAATGTCAGTGTCGCGCATTTGGAAAAAAATTGGGCACACTGCTAAGCAATGTAAAACCCGGTTAGCTCAAGCAATCGGAAAATATTGTGACAAAGGTAAGATTAGAGATTCTCATAACACCATCGACTGTACACGCGATTCTCGCGTGCAGCTACAAAAAGCCCCACAGACTCACGGCCGATGAGCCCACGAAAGACATACACGATGTACCTGCAAGACCAGACATCGACGATTGGGACTAGAATATATATGAGGAGAATGCCGAGCCTAACGAGTACTGACTAGGGTCTCCACACCCTAGGGAACGGAACGGGATTAGCATGAATGTCCCGCGTTTAAACGTCAAAATTAATGGACTAGAACGGAAAGCATACATCGATACAGGAGCTACTACGACGCTCATAGCTGACTCCGCGCTCAGAACTGAGGTCTACGACTTGGAACCCAATAGTGGCCAAGTATTAGATGCGAATAGAAGTCAAATTCCTATTCTAGGACAAGCAATAGCTCAGGTGGAGACACCTGCGGGATGTTTTAACACCCGTGTACTAATATTCAAGAAGAATGACAGTATAAAACATGACCTGCTGATTGGCATGAATATTCTAAGGCATGCGGTCGTAGACTTCCATAGTCAGAGACTACGTTTTTCTCTTGACGCTACACGACTAGCGAGTCAACCATAAACCATGAACTCAGATTCACCTTCAAAACCTGTATAATACAAGGTGGCTCTCCCGCTAGGATCGCTCATGCCGCGAAGAAGAGTGAAGTCCACCCGACTGCAGTAAGGTCAAGAACACAGCAGTAGACGATGCATCGGCTGACGAACCGGTTCTGATCAAACAGGTTTCGCCAGCTCGAGCAATCCCAAGCTGTATGGCTTCAGACCAGTCACAAACAAGTTTTAACGTACATTTACGTAATGACGTAACGATACCAAGCAACACTCTGTTGTTAGCTACGGTCCAAGTGAATGAACAAATACGGAACGAACGAGAGATAGTACTACATCACATTCACCTCAACCCTGCGGTAGCCATAGCTGGTGTACTGACCCGAGTGGAGAACAAAAATTTTAAGGTCCAGTTCGCAAATATGAGCGAAAATCGAGTGATTCGGAAAAAAGGCACGAAACTATGTAATGCTGGATATCCAACACCCGAAACTGTACTCGTGACACAGTCAGTTGAGCCCGATTTACCCGCGGACGATTGCAACAAAAAGTTAACGCAAGAAGACATTAGTTGCGGTGACCCCAACGAGACAACTGCCCTGCTGGAAATATTGAACCGTCACAGAAACGCCTGTTGGCTCCCCGGTGAACCATCAGGGAAATACACGGGAGATCAGCTGAAACTACGTCTAAAAGAAAATATCGTGGTGAACAAAGCACCGTACCGAATACCATACGCGTTTCAAGCTAAACTAGACCAAGTAATTAAAACTATGCTAGACGAAGGAACCATCTCGCGTTCAAAGTCTTCTTATAATAGCCCATTAATTATAATCAAACGCGGTGACAGTGAAATACGCCTTTGCATTGACTTCAGGGAATTAAATGATATCCTCGAACCCTCGTCTTTCCCTTTGCCTCGCGTCTCCGATGTCCTCAACTCCTTGGGTCAATCTACTTACAGGAACACGCAAGACCTCGCTAGCGCGTATCACCAGTGTGAGATTCATGTGGATGATCGCGAAAAAACGGCTTCCACTGTAGGAAGCAGCAAATATGAATGGAACCGAATTCCATTTGGTCTCCGGAGTGCACCCTGATTTTTTGCCTGTGTAATTAATGAAGTACTCTACGACACTCTAGGTCCGCAGTGTCTCGCGTACATGGACGATATCATCTTATTTAGTAAAACCGCTAAGCAACACTTGGAAACGATAGAGTGCGTCTTACAAAAGCTGCACGAAGCCGGAATCAAACTTAAAATACAAAAATGTCACTTCTCTGCCAACGAGGTAAAATACCTCGGATACCAAATGACTTAAGAAGGCATAACAAAGACCAAAGAACGAGTAGATACAATTAAGATGATGCCCATGCCGACAAATAAAGAACAAACCCAGTCATTTCTCGGGGTCATAAATTATTTCCATCTCTTCGTCCCCAAATTCGCAGAAATCGCGGAACAGCTTTACAAGTTACTACGAAAAAACGTCAAGTTCCTATGGACTTCGGCGCAGACGACTGCTGTCGAAACACTCAAGGAGAAACTGTCTCAAGCTCGGATAGTGAAGTTCCCAAATTACAACTTACCGTTTCATCTCTACACGGACGCCTCGAATTTCGGTATAGGCGCCGTACTAATGCAAAAGCACGAAGGACGATTACACCCCGTAGCGTACGTATCTAAAACTATCAACAGTGCGCAGAAAAACTATTCGACGACCACGAAAGAGGCCTTAGCCTTCGTATATGCACTCGAACAGTTCAGGCACAGAATTTTACTATTTCCCGTACACGTGTACACTGACCATACACCGTTGTTAGGTGCTCTAAGAAAGCCCACGAAAGATGACTGTTCGCAACGATGGGCCCTATTGATCCAGGAATACGCCATTAACCTCCATTACATGGAAGGCAAAGACAACATCTTCGCGGATACCCTATCGAGATTACCGGCTAACGCAAGCAGCACTAACATCTTAACCATAAAGCTCCACGAGGATCTCCTTGCACGAAACGAGATCTGCAACACAGCTCTACACGACTACATCCCCGAGAAGGTCCCATAGACCGAAAAGGAACTGCGAAAAGCGCAACGAAAGGATTCTTCGTGTCGTCAGCTATTTGGATAGCTAAGAAACGACGTTTCCCATTCAAGTAACCCAGACACGGCAAGGACTATTTTCTACTAATATCTTGTTAAACAGTAAGATAGTCAACGGCGTACTCTACATAGTACAGAAAATAAAGAGAGGAACCCTGAGTGATGAATTCCTCGTACCATATCTTCTTACCAGTTTACTACCACAAGCATTCGAATTAGTACACACCGACACAACTGCCGGTCACAAAGGACCCGAACGAACACTCAAAATGTATGTTAGAAACTTCTATAACTCGCAGGAACGCCACCTGATAACCCAACTCTGTGATGATTGTGAGTTGTGCATTCAATCAAAGAAGGTACCCAAACCAGTTCCCATAGAGAAATATCCTGTCCCTATCAGACCCTTTCACACCATATCGTCTGACATCCTCGGTCCTTTGAGAATAACAGAAGACGGAAACCAGTACATACTGGCAATCAGAGATTACACTACTAGATACACCACCCTCTTTCCTTTATAACACAAGGACACTGATTCATTAATAGAAGCTCTAAGACAAGTCAATTTCAATTACGGCGCAAGCAGTGTCTTGATCAAGGATAACGCCACAGAGTATACCTCTGAGAAACTGAGTAGCTTTTTGAGATACTACAACACTAAAAAGATAGATATAGCTCCGTACCACCCAGCGTCACAAGGACTCTCAGAACGCATAAATCGCGTTGAGAATTTACACCAATCAACTAGCCGTTAACGACTGGGATAAATTATTACCAGCAATACAGTTAACAATAAACAATACCTTTAATAGTAGTATACGAGAAGCTCCCTTCTACGATCTGTTTGGCTATGACGCTGCAACTACCACCTTCACGACTCCCAATTTACAGTATAGTGAAGATAAGTTACATCAACATATGCGACGACTGCAAACCGTGCGAAATCACTGTAGAGATACTCTACTCAACGCCCAAACATCTTGCACTGCCTACACCAATGCTGGGAGAAAATTTAATTCCATCACAGTGGGAGATCGAGTCTACGCTACCCTTGGGCAGATCTCTGAACAAAAGTTAGACTTGCTGGTCAGTGGACCCTTTTTAGTGAACAAAAGTAAAGGTAAAGCGTGGGAACTTCAAGAAATTGCCTTGAAGAAAACATATATAGTCCATCCCGAATATATAATCACACGGCAACAGCCAAGTTCCGCGCCACCTCCCCTGACCTCTACGCAGATCGTTACACCCACGGCAAGCTCTTCTCCACCCAAACAGGTTCCAGCCCGCATCCAGCCAGTGAGGGCGTGCAAGCGGACCTAGTGACCTGCCGGCCCAAACAGGAAAGGACATGGTCAACGCAGCCTGCACTCCTACCATGGACAAGGTCTACGCGGCCCGCACAACAACCACGCTGCAAGGCATCGCCCTTGCACTGCACCGCTGCAATCAGCCACACCTTTTTCTTTGTATATTATAAAGTAACCACCCCTATCGTCTCTTTCGGAATAATTAATTCAATTCACTTATAATGTACTCCTTGCTATTCGATGTCAATAAGAATAACAAGCTGTAGTATCTTGACTCTTAAGTAATGATAATTAATTATGTAAGGTATTAACCACCTAATATATATGTTACAGAGACACTAAATACTTTGGAAATGGTCATCCGACTCATAAGAGCCGTGCTGATTGTTGCACTGTCACAAGCAGGCCCTGCATTCCGGGAGAACTTTCGCCCAGCAGTAACAGAGATTACGGAGGAACAGCCTGTCACTATCACTCCTTGGAGCGGATATGCCCACATTCCAGGTGCGTTCCTTTTATCCCGAGTAAACCTCGGTTTTATCAATATCACTTGTTCTAAGTACTCGTCTAATTTGGACGCTGCCACTGAAATAGCCAAGGTGTTAGCAAACACTAAATTAGTTGGAGGAACCCGAAATCAACTAAACCGATACGGATATACTTTCTTAAAGTTAGAGACTGAATATTTGAGTACCCTCCATTATATATTTGATTTGTTACTTTGTGACGGCCGAGGTAGTGACCTTTGGACAAAATTCTACGCCTTCCGTGACCAAGCTACCATGGTCTGGCCTATGATGAAAAAGGCAGGAGTAACTCAACGTACGGATAACAGTAGTCTCAGTAACCAATCGGACGCCATCAATGGACTAAATATTACTACTCCGATTAATGCTCCATCCTTAATAAACTACTTGTTCATGGTAAGACCCTTACGGCCAGGAAGACACAGACAACCCCGGAATCCGCTCATGATTGGATTAGGCTTAGGATTCCTGGGAAGTTACTTAGTTTCTAAGATTTTCGATACCAGTAATCATGGCGACGTCGACGCCCTAAACAGAAATATCCAACAAAACAATAAACTCATTAAATTAACTAACGAGAGACTAGACATGTTGTCCCATAACGTGACTGATTCTTTTGATGCAGTAAAGAAGGTGCTTACTAAGCTAGCCGAGACACAAGAGGTAGCTGACATTCATCAAGCTATTCAGTGGAATCTAGACCAGCTATTCGCCAGCCTAACTGACATTCGGACTACTTTTAGATTAAGCGAGCTTACAGTATCTCTGCTCGAAGAAAGTATATTAAACCCTGAATTAATTGACTTAAAATCCCTGGATAATATCATTGCAGAAGGTCGCAAGTCTTTCCCAACGTTAGACTTCCCGCTTGAAATATCCCGACATCAACTCCAATAAATAGTGCAAATATTGAAGATAAAAAAGTATCACATCATAGATTCTTGATGGTTATACCTCTGACATATACGACGTCATACTACGTATTCACACTAATAGCACACCCCCTCAAACTAGATTCATCGTCGCTGGTCATTCCTGAATTACAAAGCATAATACTCAGAAGCAACAATGCCTACATAATTACGGATAAAATTAACATGTACTCCATCCTAACGAATAAGCCTCTGTTACTAACTGTCGAACCGATCTACTCCGATCAGAAATTTTCGTGCGAATGGGAGGCATTTAAACAGAACGCAACTGCAATGTTGCAATTATGCAACTACCACAAAAGCGGATTTACGGACACTTTTATGGTAGAGACAGACCAGCATAGACTCATCTACTTTTCAGAATCTACGAGAGTAACTCTGGACTGCCCGTCCCACCAGACGAAAGATACCCTCGTCGGACTGCATAAACATCCTTTAGCTTGCGACGTGCAGACTGATGACTTCCTCTGGCCCGCTAAACAGACGGTAACTATTGAAATCCCCGAGCCCAACAAATCCTTTACCTTTATTGTCGACTCCACTTATCTTCCAATCACCAACTTAAACGCAGATTTCACAGCTCCCCGATAGACTTTCATAAGCTGTATAATGCTGATGCAGGTACCAACACAGATAGACAGGTGTAACCTCCATCGGCCCCTGTTCCCGAACTAAATCCCGCCTTTCAAGATATACTTAAGAAGCTAAATTAGAGTTCGTGTACCCCCCCCCCCCGGCATTTGTTAAATAGCTAAAGTAAATTTACTTCCAAATGAGACATCAACTCAGTATTGTACAAGGAACGCACTGGGCTGTAGTTCAATTCATCATATGTTCATAACTAACTATTCAGTATTTAGTGATTAATTATGGTGTACTCTTCTTGTCCCTCGCGTACGGGCTGAACTCTTTCCCGAGCTTCGACGTATCGAACTTCGGCCACAAGTGAAGTGAGCGACCCAGCGAACTGCCAACGTATTGGGCCCAGAAACTACGGTCGCCCGTTTTCTATCCACCGCTATCAAGAAAACACGGCAGCTGTCCTCTGCAAGAACGACTACACTACCTGGCCTGGCTGAACGACCAAGAAGCGTGTCTTCGGCCCCAATTTTTTTGTCGCTTGTATACTTTACACTCATAGGCAGGAACTTTTTACTCCTAGACTTAATTAATATATCGTTGTAATATTAATTTGGGATAGAGGGTGTAGTGTTAAACGAACTGTGTAGTTTTCACCTAAGGTTTATTCGCACCCGATCAACGGACAAGCCCCCGTGCTATTATTGCTATTATTATTATTTTTTCTGACCTATAAAGGTATTTCGGCCAGCACCTCCATAAAGTATAATAGCGCCTAGACACGAACAGCCTAACAAAGAACTAATAGCTGCTAGCCTGTGTCTGCAGCCTTCCTCATACAAACCCAACTGTCACCTCCGGTGCTAAAGTTTCCACTATAGTGGCACGTACTGACGCTAAAACTGCTAATATAGATGCGTGTCTAATCGGGAAGTGTTACAATACCCTGTATGTAGATTGCCTGGCCTAACCACGCCACATGTTCAATGTCAAATGCCCGCAAGAGACGGTCTCTTCAGTGGCCTCACAACAAGCCCAGCCAGCTGGCTTTCCAATACGCCCCGCGGTGTTTTCACCTGTTCTCCAGTATATAAGCTCTGCATGTGGCTTAACCATCAGATTAGACTTAGAGGTCTGTAGCCTAAGACCTCGATATCTCCGTGCAACAAGAATTACCTCAGCGTATCTCTCTCCAATCTTGTCCACCTCATCTGACTTTACCATAACGTGTTAACATTGTCTAAGCTCGTGAAAAGAACCTCAACTTCAACTCTATTTCCATAACTCGTCTGGTTGAATAAACGACCACAAGGTTCGACCCATCCTTTTCCTCAACACCCGTTCCTTCCAACGAGAATAGAGAGACAAGTAACAGCAACAGTCTAGTGCAGTCAAGTCACTACCACAAGATAATGCAGTCAAGTCACAACCACTGGATGATGCAGTCAGGTCTATACCACTGGATGATGCAGTCAGGTCACTACCACTGGATAATGCAGTCAGGTCACTACCACTGGATAATGCAGTCAGGTCACTACCACTGGATAATGCAGTCAGGTCACTACCATTGGATGATGCAAATAGGTACCAGTGGATGCTGCAGTCAGGTCACAACAACTGGATGATGCAGTCAGGCCTGGGCAAATAGATGATGCAGTTAGGTCGATATCACCGGATGATGCAGTGAGGCCACTACCACTCTATGATGCAGTCAGGCCACCACAATTGGATGATGCAGTCAGGCCACTACCACTAGATAAGGCAGTCATGTGCATACCACTAGATGATGATGCAGTCACGACACTACCACAGGATGAGGCAGTCATGTCATCACCACTGTACTCGATCATCCCGTGCGTATCCTCACATACAGTAGCGCGACCTATCCCCCCTTACCACCCCACCTCGACATATTTACCCCTTAGGCTAATTTGACCCCTATTGCACAGCTCCATTCACTGAACTGAGCGTCTCCATAAAATTACCCCATAAAAGGCCCGTGTTTCAATTGGATGACCAATAAGGCTGCCGGCCGCTAAGAGACTAATTGAACTGCAGTGTCGGCCTTGAGGGAAGAAATAAAACTGGGTACTCCATTCTCCGGACTCTGGTGTGCCAGGGGAGGGGTAGGAGCGCGAAAACAGGTTAATTGGCTTCTAATTTCATCGACGAATACCTTTGAGTGTGTACACTTCGGTCACCTGGCGTATGGTGAAGTACCCGATGACCATGCAAGGGGTAAAGATAGTCAACTAACGACCATACAACTTTTAAGGAAAATCAGAGTTCAGCTTGTGAGGGTTTTGATTGTTTGCTCGTTCCGAAACAGCCGCACGAGGAATGATCGCAAGTTTTGCATTAAATGCAAGTTTTATGCCTCACATACATGGTTAATTCGTTTTACTGATTTTCACTTCCATGCGAGAAAGTCGTACCGGTAGGCGTGGTAGTCTATGCCGCCATTAGTTGCTGACCACAAGACTACAAAAAAGTCGTACGGGTAGACGTAGTAGTGACCATGCCGCTATTAGTTGACTGTGCCAACGTAATATAAATAGTTGTATCATGAGTATGGGGGCTACCTGGCCTCTTATGAACGATTTAAAAATAAATAAAAATGTTTCTGACTTATGTTAGGGCATCAATGAGAGCTTAACAAACATTATTGATAATTTGCGGACAGACAACACTAAATCATTAGCTGCTAAACTGTTTTTGCATCAATATGGATGCGCCGATTTGATCGCTGAGACCCATCCGGTATCTACCGGAATACGTCTTGTTTCAACATAAGGAGAATAAACACAACCTGTTGCAGCACGGTTACTGAACCCATTCGCTGGTGTATGTGTTAAACACAACACGTTGCAGCATGGTTACTGAACCCATTCGCTGGTGTTTGAGTCAGACACAACACGTTGCAGCACGGTTACTGAATCCATCCGCTGGTATATGATTCAGACACAACACGTTGCAGCACGGTTACTGAACCCATTCGCTGGTGTATGAGTTAGACACAACACGTTGCAGCACGGTTACTGAACCCATTCGCTGGTGTATGAGTCAGACACAACACGTTGCCGCACGGTTACTGAACCCATCCGCTGGTGTATGAGTCAGACACAACACGTTACAGCACGGTTACTGAACCCATTCGCTGGTGTAAGAATCAGACACAACACGTTGCAGCACGGTTACTGAGCCCATTCGCTGGTGTATGAGTCAGACACAACACGTTACAGCACGGTTACTGAACCCATTCGCTGGTGTATCAGTCAGACACAACACGCTGCAGCACGGTTACTGAACCCATTCGCTGGTGTCTGAGTCAGACGACTATCGTGCACTTTTGTAGTTGAAGATAATCGACATGAAGAGATTGATGTCAACAAAACCATATATTTACGGCACAAAATTGCGGGAAAGTATCGTCAATATTGATCCATGGCAGCCAACATTTGAATGTCACTGCTAACTCTTTCTCAGCAACAGGAAATCAGGTCTATGAGGGTTTTTTCATCTAGATATTTTAAACAAATCGTTAATGGTGTTTGAGTTCATTATGAAAGCCTCTCCGGCTCGAAATATGACGGTATGACTCCAAACAAAGAACAATGAAGCACCGCAGGCCGAATATTTTTTAAGAGCAATATTTTTTGACTTGAATAGATGCGGTCTCAGCTATTGAGTTTGGTAAGGCCTAGAGAAGGTCAGCAGAACACGTTTGACTATCGAATACAGTAGCTTTCGCAAAACCAGAGTGAGGATAGAAGGCGTCCATTACAAATGAGAGTATGTCAGAGCAAACCTTTTCTGCTCTGAGAAAGTTTTATTGTTAATTAGAATGTTGAATGGGAATTTATTGTCATTCATTTGAACTAATTTAAAGATAAATTTGCTGAAACCATTTTGCTGCATTGACCAGACACACACTGCATGGACCAGACATGCACTTCCGAGCGTATTATGAAAACTCTTATCATATATTGTAACGTCAGGTAAACATATATATTACACCTACAGCTCGATTCCAAATTCTTGCAATGACACTTCAGGAATGGAAGTTTGATGAGGCTGTAAAGGTGGTCCGCTGGTATGAATAATTGGAAGAGTGAATGCAGACTTATCAAAATAGTACCAAAACACGCTATCCCTCCACTTCGAGTGTCTCCAAACTGACCTGCAATGTTGATGTAGAACAACGCCCTATCTCATACTGCAAGCGGGGTTGAATATTACTTCGAATAAAAGGATGTCGATTAATTGACGCTGCCGTCAAAGCCCTGGACCACGACCTGGGAGAGCTTTTGCGTGTGGGGGCGGTAAATGGGATCAATGTTTATTGAGCAGGTCATGTTTTTGTCCTAAAATTGAGTCCTGAAAATTCTAATTATTTGAATTACCGTTCGTAATGTGTTTAGGAGACTCCATGTTTGCAAGACGACTATTATTGTTAACTAAATAAAAGAAACTATCATATACGACAGGGCAATCAACAAAACCTTGCTGGTGAGTGTGGTAGTTACCTTGTCGACTACAAATGACTGCACAATCATTTTATACAATTAGAGATATAATGACTCGTTTTGGGGTATCAGTGAAAGCAAGCTCGGTTGCGTCCACAAGCTCGACAGGCTCGATGCCATGTTGCAGTTCAGAATGCAAAGATTCTATTAGGGACTTTTGTAAGATTCTTGGATGCAAAAGTTCTTGAATAGCATACATCAACTGTGTTGGATGTGTGGACGAAAATGTAATAGGAATGTAATAAAATTTAGCAGACTTCTGTAAGAAAACTTGCGACATCTTGTGGTCTACGGGCTTGTGGTCGACGTGCTTGTGGTCTTCGTGCTTCGAAATGGTACTAAACAGATTCTTCAACATTTCATATTAAGTGGTCCAAATTTCATCGTTGACGAAGGTTTCCATGTTCATGTGTTTCATCGTTTACTAAGCGAATAGTAAATATTGCGTATCGCAATATTGATGTGGTTTTTGGTATATCGTATAACATTTTGATAGAGAATATTAAACGAAAACCAATATGTACCATGAAAGTTCAATGACATACTCGATATAGTTTTGAAGTTATGAGAATCGTGTGCCTATTGTACTCGAAAGAGGAAGTAAAGAGACAAAATAAACATCACATTCTAGAAAATTTTGGTGAAGCATAGTTTGTTTCTGCATTAAGCCCCATGTCTTGGCTGTTTTCCCAATCCTATGTATTTCGTAATTTTCCCATCCCCATGTTTTTCGTGATCGCCCTACCCCATGTATTTCGTGCCAGGAATTCCTGATTCTTACCTCATATACTGTAAGACGTTGGCTGTCGATCATTGATTATAATATTTTAATATATAATCTGTTGCATAAAATCAGAACCGGCGGCGAATTTCAAATTGAAATTTCGCTTACGGTAATTCAAATAGTAGTTACGGCAATGAAGTTTATGTGTACTATTTAAAAAATTAAAAACCCATTGCCAGATGATGGAAATAAATGATTTAAAAAAAAAATATTTAACAATAGCTGTTTTTACTTCAAGGATCACATTATTCAGGTACCTGACGTAATGGTGATCGACTCTGATGATACAGATACAGATACAGATACTAGGCTGCATCCCCCAGAATGGGGGATGGCCGACGCCAAGGTGCACCTCACACCCTCATACGCTCACACTCACACAACTTAGCCCTTTTGTGCTAAAGGGTCCGCCCGGTAGCCCCTCAACTTACACTCTGGGTCCCGAGTGCAGTCCGAATAACCGTCGTCAGCAGCAGGGCCCGACAGTTTCACTGGTTTACCCCCGCCGCGACATAAATACCGGCCCCAACCCCCCACCCACGACCATCCCAATAGCGGGATGCCATGGGCGGGAAAGCACATCAGAGCAGCGTCCAAATCAACCATTTACAACAATTCTCCACTCACGCATGTTCATTGAACGCTCTCTCGCCACCTCCACATTCATGTCTCTCCTTCCCATCGCCTGCTTCAGACCATCCATCCACCCAAACTTCGGTCTACCTCTAGGCCGGCGATCACTCGCCTCCGCATTCATCACCCTATTCACCAATCTCCCTTCATCCATCCTCTCTATGTGCCCGAACCATCTCAGTACACGCGAATCCACTCTGTTCACCAACTTCTTCACCATCCCTGTTCTGATTCGAACCACGTCGTTGGTGATTCGGTCTCTCAGCGTTACTCCAGCCATGCTCCTCAAACACTTCATCTCGAAAACATTAAACCTTCTTCTCTCCTCTGCTCTCACCCCTCAAGCCTCAGCTCCGTAAAGTACAGTTGGGACAACAACACCCTTATACAGCCCTCTCTTTGCTTCCATCCCCAACGTCCAACAGCTCATTACACTCTTTAGTACACCCAACACTCTACATCCCTCCTTCACTCGCGCCTTTACTTCAGTTTCCAATACTTCAGTTTTCTCCACATGGGAGCCCAGATACTTAAACATTGAACTTCCTCCAAGAGCTCTCCATTTAGGGTGACACTAATTTTGCTCGCATCGACAGCTTTCGAGCATCTCATTACTTTACTCTTACCCACGTTCACTCGAAGCTTCTTCCTCTCACACACTCTACCAAACTCAGACACTAGCCTACATAGCTTCTCCTCCGAAACCGCAACCAGGGCCGCATCATCAGCAAATAGCAACTGGCTCAACTGCCAACTCCGCCCATTCGCTTCCAACAGTTCCAAGCCACGACCCAGCACACTCGCGTTCACCTCCCTGACCACTCCATCCATATAAAAGTTGAACAGCCAGGGGGACATCACGTAGCCTTGTCCTAATCCCACTTTCACTGTGAACCAATCACTCACCTCGCTCCCCACTCTGACACATGCTCGGCTGTCAGCATAGAAACTCTGCACTGCTTTCAACAGATGTCCGCCCACTCCATACAAACGCAACACCCTCCACAGCGATTCCCTGTCAATTCTGTCGTATGCCTTCTCCAGATCCATGAAGGCCCAGAACACATCCATTCCTTTGGCAAGGTACTTCTCACATACCTGTCTCACTGCAAAAATCTGATCGGTACACCCTCTACCACTCCTAAAGCCACACTGATCCTCTCCATTTGCTCAGTCCGTACAGTCTCTAATCCTTTTGATCAGCACTCTCCCGTACAACTTACCAACAACACA
>SDVV010002860.1:0-22227 GCA_016164225.1 Gammarus roeselii
ATATATTGTTTATTGTAATAGGATGGTAGGTTTATTAAAGCACGACTCGGACCAGAAGAAAATCACTCATCGCATGCTTGCAGCCAGCCTGTGATCGGATTATGATTGATATTTGTGTTAACTCGTTCATCTTCTGCAAATATTTGTTATATATTGCAATAGTATGTCATAACAATAATAGGCTTGTAACATCTAAGTTAATTTTCGCTGGCGTTTTTTCTAAATCGCGATAAATGTTGTTAAATTTCTCTCCGCAAATGTGAGATAACTATAAAAAGATGAGCTTGTTTCCACAATGATACCCTGAGCGCACTCTCTGGGAAATGTTGACCTAATCTTGGTAACGTAGTTTCCGTTCACTGTTTGCAAGAAAGTACTTTTCTCCGTCTTCGTACACTTTACACCCTAGTCACACTACCTCAAGGATAGGCTTGGGTGAAGCGAACAGGTGGGACTCAGCAGGGGGTGCCAAGTGTAAATAATCCACGAGTCAAGATAATGATCAAGTGATAGATAGAGGTCCCGTAGGCTGTGTTCGTCCCCATTTGAACAGCTTGTGATGGGAACCATATTGTGATACAAGGCAGTGTATTTTTCTTGTTGGCGTGATGCTGGCAGACGGTACGAAGGAGATACGAAGCCGGAACTGCCCCTATAGATTGCTGTAGGTGTTTTACATGATCGCTTACTGTTATTCAGTGTATATTTCTTTCAGGTAATTATATTCTCACCACTCATCTGGCTTTGTTTTTCGTCAGGGGAGCTGGATCAAAGCTTAATAGAGTCACACGGCGGTTGATTGGTGGGGAGAGTTTGTGATATGTATGTTTTAGGAATGCCTAATTTATATATGTTAATTATATTTAGGGATAGTACGGTATAATTTCCGTTACTCGTGATTATAATTGTTAAATAATGACCAATTTTCACTTTACATGTGCTGGGTGCAGGGTCTTGATAAATATTTTAGCTTATATCCACATTGACGCATGGTGCATGATGAATTTTTTATTTGTTTTGTAATTGTGATCAAATTTATTTTATACAGTCATATGAACTCCATCGAGTTTCTAGCTTATTACGTATAAGTTTACTTAATTTGTTGTTTATATGTTAAATATTACTTTATTTCACGTCTAGATAGTGGATCAAGTCCTGTTCAGACTTTCTTGAATAACTTGTCTATCGGATTTGCAGTCTGGCGTCTGCTAGGATATAGCATATATCATAAATATTCAATATTGGTTAGGACAGAATGGAGAATTACTAGATATTTTTTGTTATTGGTAAATGATTTGAACTGTTACCAGCGAGTTACAACTTTATTAGAAATAAATTTAACTAATTTGGTATAGTGTTGGGTATAAATCAACTTAATTTGGTTTAGTGATACAAATATTGGTTTGTTTTACGTCTTGATATTCGATTTCGTCCCGTTATCTGTTGTCCTGGATAACAAAATCTATCAGAAACCAGCGTCTCTCCGTGAGTGACCAAAATCTCTCAGTGAGTGACCAGCATCTCTCAGTGAGTGACCTGCATCTCTCCGTTACCACCATCACCCCGTGACCAGCATCTCTCCGTGAGTGGCCACCGTCTCCCCGTGCCCAGCTGTAAACGTAGGAGGGGGAGTACTAGTATGATGTTATGCCCAGACTGATCGAGAAGTGAGTGCACTGCACCGCTTCGAGGTAGCCACGAGGCTGGAGCATGCGCATGCATTGGTAACATGTCGCTCAGTACTACCATGACGCAATGCAAGTCGCCTGTGCCCGCAGTACGAATGGGCTATCCCCCACGCCTCTCTAACGGTCCTGCTGTAGCGCCTAGCACTATGGGTCAACGAAATCAATGAAGAAAGTATGGATGATACCTATATTTTCACGATAAATTTTACCTCTCATTCACAGCTCGTGTTATGTTAATATTAACGATTATGGCTTAGAGATTAACGGTTTTCGTTTTTTTTACGTGATACATAACATGAATTATATTGCGCGTGATCCTGACGAGGGCCAAGGCATGTTAGAAGGCGAGATTGGTATGCCGATTAGAGCATCGACAATGAACGACTACCCCCTTCATACACGTCCGAATGCTATATAAATAGGCGATGTACTATACTTCACAATTATATATCTCGCTCGTTAATCCACGTTGGTTTCGCATCGGGGTGCTCGGTATAAATCACAAATAATTGTTTCTCCCCACACACAGTTTGTGAATTTAACACATCTATTGCGTATTCCTCCGGTCTATTGGGTTCTTGACTATTCCTCCTAGTGTCGCATTGATTTAGTATACATTTTAGAGGGTTAGAAACCTTTGGTAGTATTGTAGTCATTACTTCAGTTCCTAGTCTTGTCCCTAAAAGCTTGTTTCTAGTCATGAGCGAATATCTTCTCTACACAATTTTTTTCAATAAATACTTATGACATCGAATCACTTCATCATATTTCTTGCTGGAGGTAACATTCCCATTCAATATCTTAGCACAGATATCAGAAATGTGCATGATTCTTCTATCACTCAATCGTTTGAGACATGTTTTCCTCTCATCGTGATTCCTTCCCATTCAATTTTGAAACAAAGTTAGATATACATTACATTTTATTGTACCATTTAACACATCTTGCATACGATACCGTTTTATTATCTCATTTGATAATACGACTTTTTCGACTTTACCAGGTATTTCTTCACATGACATCTCCTATGTTTTACTGTTACACGATTCAACATCATTGCCACTGGGATCCAATTCACTTAATACGTCACGTGCGGTGTCCATATCTTCAGTAATTCCCTTTTTTTTATTCCAACCATTAGATTCACTCATTGATACATTGATACCCAATCTTGATTGAATGTACGGTCCATGCCTTACACCGGATCGAGCCTCAAGCGAATCCGAGCTACAGGTAACTCACCTTCTTCACATTTCTCACCCCGTTGTTTACTTTTTTCCTCATTATTTTGGAGACCCTGGTCCAATTTATTATGTTCTATCAATACTTCTTTTGCATTCATAAAGCTTTTATTTGCTCGTTTAATTTTGAGATCATCATATTCAAGATGAGAGCGTCGTTTCATATGGCGCAAAAACACGAACGTGGAACCTGACTGGCCTAATTTTATTTCCGCACTGCAAATAACACATATCCCCGTTATGTCCTTTACGTTAAAATGGTTCTATATCAAGCGTGGTGACATCCTTCTACAATAAAAGCACACTGTTAACTGATTCTGAACAAATCTGAGTTTGATTTATAACCAATCCGTGTATACATGTACGCACTTATGTACGCTTATAATGACCTATCCCGGCACTAATGAATACATATGCGCACTAATGTACGCCTATAATGACCTACCCGGCACGAATGTATTCATGTACGCACTTATGTACGCATATAATGCGTGCTGCTCGCACCAGTATCGGGGGCCATGTACACATGTACGCACTAATATACACATATACGCATTTAATGACCGATGCCGGTACCATTTACACACATGTACGCACTAATGTACATATGTATGCACTAATGTACGCATATATTGACCGGTGCCGGTGCCGGCACCATTTACACACATGTAGGTAAGCACTAATGAACACATATAACGATCAGGTGCCGGTTCTGGTGCCGGCACCATTTACACCCATGTACGCACTAATGTACGCATATAATGCCCAGTGCCGGTGGCGGCAGCATTTACACATATTCACGCACTAATGTACGCATACAATGACCGATCCAGGCAATAGTGTACACATGCGCGCACTAATGTACGCATATAATGACCGTTGCCGGTGCCGCTGTCGGCACCAGTTACACGAACGTATGCACTAATGTACGCATATAATGGTCGGTCCCGTTGCCGGCACCATTTACACACATGTACGCTCTAATGTACGCATATAAGGGCCGGTGCTGGTGGCGGCACCATTTACACGTATGTACGCTTTAATGCACGCATATAATGGTAGGTTCCAGTGATAATGAATGCAATCAACGCTATCCTAACCTAGTCAATGATGATGTATTTTGATGGATATGTGGGTAAATGATGATCTCCACTTGGTCAATATATTCAGCCTATCTTCCACAGTTTGATTGCACTCATCCAATTTTGATCTAGCAAATATTCTTTTGCAGTTGTTGTTCATATTTCAGAACATCATCGTTATCCCTCTTTCATGTTTGGATGAGACTCAACACCCTGATTCAAATAGATCTAATCCACTTCATTACTTTCAAAGTTTTAAGTATGAATCAGTTTTACGGCATGTTCGATTCAAAAATTTAGTCAATCTAAGCTAACCTACCCTATTTTATACAAGTGACATGCTTATTTAGTGTATTGAAATAAATGAAGCTCCCAATCGATTTTCTCAACATTGTACGTCATTTGAACAAGAGATTTGCCATACACCGCCAGATGTATTATCCTCGCTATATAGGTCTCAATGAGATTCGTAACGGGTTCTGTTGACTGGCGTCAAACCTTTGTTATCTCGCTTCAATGGTCTCCACGTGCTTCTACATTTCAATCTATCTTTAGCAGTTCGACTGCACTATTCCAAACTTGATTGAGTAAATATTGGAAATTTTTTCTTATATAAATTTCCTCGATTGATTTAATGCAATTCGTGATTCATATTATTTTGAATTTTGACACAATTCTACATCAAAACCTAACCTAACCTAACCTTATGTATGCTATTCACTATGATATGAAGCCCTCCACACGACTCTAAATATCATATTTACATATATGTTATTCTATTTCGTGGTCACTCTCGACCCGTATTAGTTAGCAGAGAGACCCCATTTCAAACTTAGATGGACGATGTTACAAGTGATTCTTATTTGTAACCAGTTTCGCACAAACAAACACTTCGTCTCACACTAGGTATACTTAAGTTACTTTAACATCACCTAGCACTGCATCCTTTGATGACTTACATCTATGATTTGCCTTGTCTTTCCAATAATTTTCACATTCTAGACGATGACTTCGTTGTAGATGACACCACAAATTGTTTGTTGAATTATCTTTATTCAAATGTATTTCGCTTCTGCACAGATTACACCCCCACCCCCATTCCACCTTGTTTATTGAAATATGGCCAACTCAAGGTATACACTATCTTTTCAGAACAGGATCACAATGACGACTGAGCATAATCTAATGCGACTCAGATTTATATCCTATCAATCTGTAACACATCCAGAACATTTACCATAGATTTACCCCCAGATTATCGGTGACTAACATGTGATGATCACCATTTGAGCTTCGCTTCATGCCATGGAACATATTCTACTGACTTCGGCAAACCTTTGTTACCTCTGACTGACACGATGTATTCATTGCCTAAAAGTTTGAGTTATTCAGGCTAATGGAGTTATTTAATTAAGGATTTACATGGTTATTAGTATTGTATCAGTATTATTTACAGATTTTGATTGCATCATCACTGCTATCAACACTTTTTGCTTTGAAACATCATGGTTTGGACATCCAACCATACCCTTCATCACTATATTTATGCTTACTCCCAAAATCCTTCATGTACTTCATCATGTCTTTATTGCAAAAACCGAAGGCTGTTCCATGACTGTGATTCCACAGATGCATTGCTTGTTCTTCTTGTATTTAAATTACTTGATAATTATCAAATTCAAAGTCATTCTGATCTTCATCCTCGAGAAATTGTTGCATGCGAACTAAATTTTCTTTTGTTCCTAGGTAAAATTTGTTTAACACTATATCAGCTTTATCACGGTCACGATGATGATTTTCCACCTATGTCATGTCAATTTCGAGATTTGCTTCCATATTTTCTTTAAACTTTGTTACATACGACTGCAACGCGTTGACATTAGTTACCCAGATCCTGCTTCCTTTTTCCTCCACCCATATATAAATGATATCTCTCCCTTTTTTTTATTCGTGTTTTACCCATTCTGAGATAACTGGTATTTTCAACACTAGTCAAAATTTATTCGATCCAGCTCATATCATCTTCGGAGATTTCTTCTTCCATGACACGTAAACAAATTTTTCCAACGTGAACATTCATTTTATTTATTCGACGACGAGCCGTCCTGCTTCACTTACACTCAACGTGATACTGATTCCAATCTCGGTATGCATCTAGCTAATATACGTAGATTACATACTGATTTTTTTGCAGAACATTAAGCCTAACGTTGCCACCTATGACGCGATATTTGTATAAATGTATATGTTTTTATCTGTATATGTGTGCATATGTCTGTGTGTATACGTGTGTGTTGATATATGCCTTCATGTATTGATTACATCCCTATTTATATAGCATTCGGACGTGTATGAAGGGGGGTAGTCGTTCAGTGTCGATGCTCTATTCGGCATACCAATCTCGTCATCTAACATGCCTTGGCCCTCGTCAGGAACGCGCGCAATACAAATCATGTTATGTATCACGTGGTAATCTTCACCACGGAAACCGTCTGTCATCAAACAATAATCGTCAATATTAACATAACACGGGCTTGCGAATGAGGGGTAAAGTTAATCGTGAAATGAAATGGATCATCCATACTTTCGTTATTCATTTCGTCGACCCATAGTGCTAGGCGCTACAGCAGGACCGTTAGAGGTGCGTGGGGGATAGCCCCCCGTACTGCGGGCACAGCGACTGGTTACCAATGCATGCGCATGCTCCAGCCTCGTGGCTGGCTCATAGCGGTGCAGTGCACTCTCTACTCGGGCAGTCTGGACATTACACCATACTAGTACTCCCCTCCCATGTTTACAGCTGGGCACGGAAAGATGGTGGTCACTCACGGAGAGATGCTGGTCACGGGAGATGGTGATCACGGAGAGATGCTGGTCACTCACTGAGAGATGCTGGTCACTCACTGAGAGATGTTGGTTACTCTCGGAGAGACGCTGGTTTCTGATAGATTTTTATATCCAAGACCACTGATAACAGGACAAAATCGAATGTCAGAACGGAAAACAAACCAATATTTTGTATCACTGAATCAAATTAAGACGATTTATACCCAACACTCTATCATATTACGTGAATTCATTTCTAATAGAGTTGTATCTCTCTGTTAATCGCTCAGCAATAACAAAAAATATCTATGTAATTCTCTGCTCTATCCTAGCCATCATTGAATATCTGCAATTGAATATCTGCAGACTGCAAATCCGGTAGACAAGTTGTTCAAGAGAGTCTAAACAGGACTTGATCCACTATCTAGATGGGAAATAAACCAAAATTTACCATATATACAACAAATTAGGTGAACTTATACGTATTAAGCTAGTAGTCCAATGGAAACCATATGACTGTATAAAATAAATTTGATCACAACTACACAAAATATACAAAATTCAACATGCACCATGCGTCAATGTAGAAATAAGCTAAACTATTTATCAAGACCCTGCCCCCAGCACATGCAAAGTGAATTTGGTCATTATTCAACATGAATAATCACGAGCAATAGAAATGATTTCGTACCATCCCTAAATAAATTAAATATACATAAATTATGCATTCGTATAACATACATATCACAAACTCTAGCCGCCAATCAACCGCTGTGTGACTCTATTAAGCTCTGATCGAGCTTTCCTGACAAAAAAAAATTCAGATGCGTGGCGAGTTTTAGCTGCTTAGGGGGACTCTATCCCTGCAACCCTCCGTAAAAAAAAGATTTTTAAGAATATACTTACCTTAAAAAAATTTGTAATGTATAACAGTAAGCGATCAAGTAAAATTCTTACAGTCATCTACAGGGGGAATTCCGCCTTCGTATCGCCTCCGTACCGTCTGCTAGCATTACGCCAACGAGAAAAATACGCTGCCTTGGATCACAACAAGGTTTCCATATTGATACAAATACATAGCAAGCTGTTCGCAATGGGAACGACTACCCCCTGCGGGACCTCTATTTAACACTTGATCATTATCTTGACTCGTGGATCATTTACACTTGGCACCCCCTGCTGAGTCCCACCTGTTCGCTCCACCCCAGCGTATCCTTGAGATACAGTGACTAGGGTGTTAAGTGTACGTCGAGAAAGAAAAGTACGTTCATGCAAACAATGAACGGAAACTGCGTTACCAACATTATATCAGTGTTTCCCCGAGAGTGTGCTCAGGGTATAATTGTGGTAACAAGCTCATCTCTTTATAACTATCTCAAATTTGCGGAGAGAAATTTAACAACATTTATCGCGATGAGGAAAAAAATCTAGCAAAAATTAACGTAGATGCTACAAGCCTCATTATTATTATGGCATACTATTGCTATAAATAGCAAATATTTGCTGATAATGGACGTGTCAACACAAAACATCAATCACAATGCGACCATAGGCTGGTTGCCAGCATACGATGAGCGATCTCCTTCTGGCCCGGGTCTTGCTCTAATAAACCTACTTCCCTATTACAATAAACAATAAATATATCTGATTTAAATATACACAGATACAAGACATCTCCACTCAAGTCAAAATCTTAGAAAGGGCCCCGAAAGCTCACGTAGGAACGCGAATCGTGTGCGGCACCCTCCGTTCGCCTAAAAACCTAATCTAAATACGTTAGTATCACTGATATAAATGGCTAATTACCCCATATCTATTCTCCGTTCTCACTACTAGTCACCTTCGCACCCCAATGCGATGCAAATCACAGCATCTGTTCCATTATTTTCAATAAATAACACGTAAGAGACGTCTTTATTGACCTCGTCTCAAGACAGCTTCCAGGGGTCCGATGAATACGATATTGTTCGATAATACCCCCCCCCCCTCCAGAAGAGTATCACGGGAGTCCAGCCATAGACAAACAGAAGCCAGTCTAGGCCAGTCAGCGTTTACTATAGGTTTAGCCTGTAATTGTTCCGAATAAAATTAAACTATATATGTATGTTTGCTTATCCTAACCCAACGGCCCAGTAATGAATTTACTTTAAACGCAATCGAATTGCAATTATACCTTAAATGGATACTATGTTATACCTAAAGCATACAAAAACATACATCTATAACAACTCAATTGATACACACACACACAATAGCGCATTATAACCCATTCATCTACAAGCCTCCTGAGTTAACCTTACGCACCGTCGTCACCTCTCCACCCACCAAAATCCGCCATACCGTGACAAGAGACGCGCCGCCATTCCGTGACAAGGGACGCGCCGCAATTCCGTGACAGGGGGCCCACCGCTACTCCGTGACATTATAGCTACTCCTATACATAGGAACAATGCAGGCACTGCGCCCTTATACATAGGAACAATGCAAACACTGCGCCTTTATACATAGGAACAATGCAAGAACTGCGCCCTTATACATACGAACAATGCAAGCACTGCCCCCTTATACATAGGAACAATGCAAGCACTGCACCCTCATACATAGGAACAATGCAGGCACTGCGCGTTTATTCATAGGAACAATGCAAGCACTGCGCCCTTAAACATAGGAACAATGCAAACACTGCACCCTTATACATAGGAACAATGCAAGCACTGCGCCCTTATACATAGGAACAATGCAAGCACAGCGCCACTTGATCGGCACCCCTGACACAAAAACAGATTCGATAGCATCACCGGCATTTCGGCCATCTTTACTCCACCCCTCTTCAAGCCCTTGTCGCAACGCCGTCCAAAGTAAGGGCTTTCCATGCTTTTATCCCCTCTACCGCCTCCTGCATGGTCAGTCAAAAATAAAGTAGATAGAAGGCTAGGCAACAATGAAGGCACATGGTTCATCGCTTCTTCTGGCAGTAACGAGGGTACCTGGACAGCAAATAATGGGATACATGGTCTGTCATTAATGGGGGTACATGATCAGGCTATGAAGGGTCACGTGGCAAGACTACAAAATGAGTATGCTTGCTATGATGAGCCCAGGTCTCTGGAACTTTCTTCCCCTGCTTCTGATCCATGATACCCATGTTTTGTTTTTATCCTCGACTAGGACTCTTCCAACGTCCTGCATTGCGTTCATTGGCCTCAATGATATCCTTCTCACCTCGTTGCCTGCATCCTTGCTGTTTCTCACGTCATTCATCTTCTATCTAGCTCAAAATCAATTTTCCTACACTGACAAAGAATTGTGAAAAAATCGTCCATTTTGTGATGTTTGGGAACCGTGCCCTACCGCTTTCAAATGAAACATGTTACTCATCGTATGTGTCATGATATTGAACAACGCTGTTTCATCTTTTTCCTTCTCACTGTCAATATCGTAACTCCCATCGGATCATTTTATAAGATCATTGTTTATAGTGATAATTATACACTTTTTTATCTATGTTGGAGGGAATGGAAACGTGCATTGAATCTGACAAGCTAATATGGACTCGTATAATAGGCCACGTTGTATTTGGATGCAATCGACACTTTAGTGATTGACCTCAATACATACACAAACGGTCAATTTATAATTAACCGATTCATTCAAGTCGGGTAAGTATCCCTGCTGCGAGTAATTCATCACTCAGTTTATCGGTGCCAGAGAAAAAAACAGTGACTATGGCCTAGAAGGTTGAGAAAGTGTAAATTTTAGTGCCGGCGTGTTGCGAGAATGTTGCTAATCTACACATTTTTCTAAAAGCTCACTGTACATTATTTTTAACGTAAGCCACGTTCTGAAATAAAACAGAGATGCACCGTAGAGTATTTGTGACGTACAGGTGTCCAAAGTTGACCGCTGAATAACTATTCTCAAAGTTTTTCTTCATTGTGTATGAGTTTTCTCCAAAATATCACCATAGCATCCATTAGCCTCTATGATCTTCCTTCTCTTACCTCTTTGCCTATATCAGTAATAAGGTTCAAAGCCTATCATCCTTACCCATGTCTAAATGGCAGTTAGCCCAACTCCGCACCCACCTCTCCATCAGTCGACCCGTCCGGTCCGCCATGCTGTCCATGTTTTGCCTACGCCAACACACCTATCTCTGTGTCCACATGTCAGGACCATCTTTGCATCCATGCTCGGCCATCCACTCCCCTCTTTCCCCATCCCTCACTTCTGTCCACCAATGCATCAGGTTCACGATGATGCCCAAAATGTGTCTACACCCTTCACTCACCTTTCCATCAGCTAACTCGTCAGGTCTACCATGCTGTCCATGGCCTGTATCTACAACCCCCTTATCGCCAGTCCTCCAGTCAGGTCCACCAGATCGTTCATGCTGCTCGCTACCCCTCTCCCTTACCCACCTACGCCAGTTTTTCACAGTCAGGCCCATCATAACGTCCATGCTGCTCTCCTCCCCCTCTGCCCACCTCTTTGCCCGTCCTCCAGTCAGGTCTACCATGGCGTCCATGCTGCTCTCGTTCTCCCAAGACCCTCCTCCTTCCTCTTCCAACCCACTATAGCGCCCGCCTTACAGTCAGGTCCATTGTAGCGTCCTTGCTTCGCCCTCTCCCCATACCCTCCTTGCCACCACCATGCATACCATACTGGTCTGGCCTATCTCTCCAAACCCACCTTTCCGCCAGTCCTCCAGTCAGGTCCACCATGGCGTCCATGCTCTGTCCCCCTTCCATCGCTTCGTATGATCCATGTATCCTGTATAGGGAAGAGAACAGCTGTCATTCGAAGCCACCGTGGCGTAGCTTCACAATCTTTCTTATCTATCAGTAATATACATCTTATTTTATTCATAACAAAATAGAGGCACGCTTCCACGCGGTACCAATTTATGTCACGCATGCTGAGACGGATTCCTGAACCACCATGGTCATAGTTGGGAGTCGTTTATATTTTTCATATTTATTTAACCTTTGTTATCGGAAGATGATAGACGAATAAATATCAAATGATTACCTATCAATTCCATTTGTCAGTGGATCTGTTGTCTGGTCGCTTCAAAATGAACATATATGTTCATTCTCCAATTTCAGCATTTGCAGACATCACAATATATCAGATTAGAGGGAGAGGGGGTGATGCTTTACCAATTTATTAGATCGCGGTTGGGGGAATGATCATTGACGATTAGTCGTTGATGATCTAGCGGGTTTTATCGCTCGAGGAGGTTGACCAGACAACTGGCTATAATAATTCCACTTCAGGGTTCTCAAATTTGTCTCAGAAAAATTTGATATGATGCATCCAACTCTGTACCAGTACCTCAGCATCTACACTCTCTCGGCGTAAGATTTTTCAGGAAACCCCACCCAGAAGCTACGCTCCCACACTCACATAGCGTAAGCGTTCCTGAGTAGCGCCATCCATAATCTTTGCCCCCACCCCCTTGGTAAAGCTCTGCACCTACGCTCTCTTGGCGAAAGTGTTCTTGGGTAACACCTCCCAGAACCTCCGCAAGCACACTCACTTTGCGTAAGCCTTCTCGATTAACGCCACCCAGAACTCGTTCTCATCGGCACTCCTGGCGAAGAGCAGCTTCCCATCCTTGGTCGGTAGGCGGTCGTCCGTGCAGACTGTGACCCACTCCCCAAACCTCCAGAAGCGGCAGATCACCATGCCATTGTAACCGTCTCCGAATAGCACTTGGTCGGGAGGTATAACCTGGAACCATGGGGCATCATTAACTTGTTATGGTATGATCCAGTGACGACAAAACATAACAAGTTACGGCACGATTGAGTGATATATCACTGGCCATGCGTTGTGGTACGTGCAGCTGAGGTAAATGAGCGGATATGGTATGTCTGTGGCAGAATTAGTATGATGACTGACATAGCAGCATTGCTGTGATAGAAGTGGTAGTAATTTTTAACATATGGTAGTAACAGGGCAGTGGTAGATAAAGTAATGCTGATAGTGGTTGTAGTACAGATATAATGCTCGGAGCTCGGAGTAGTTATGACTACAAGTCTCGCCAATCTCCTCCTTTCGATAAGCCTACCATCTTCTGTGTCATCTCAACCCTCACCGCCTCACCTTTACTAAGTCCCCCTCCCATCATCTCACCCTCTCTATAAGTTTTCTCTCCCTCGCCACCGCGGAGCAGGATGATAGGAACCAGCAGTCCCCTAGCGAACCCTGAACCACGTCTCGTCTGTTGACACCATCCACGAACAGCAGCGGCTCCGACACTAGGTCCTGAAGAGGGTAGGGAGAACATCAGAAGAGAGCCTTCAGTCTTGAATGCTGGCTGCTCGGGTACAACTCGGCCTTAAACTTGCATCGCTTGTGTGTGCCTAGGTTCCGAGCCTGAATCGTTCAAATACTTCTCAGCATCGAATCCGTGTCGTCTGTTTGCGACTCAGTCTCGAACCTACATGTTTTTCATAACCAAGCCTTGAACCTGCTTAGCTTACTTGAGGTTTATGCAGCCTCCAGCCTTCGTCATTCATATGCTTCTCTGCCTCAAGCATGTGTCGTTTGTTTACGACTCAGCCTCCAACCATCATTGTTCACATGCGATTGAGCCTCGAATCTATGTCGTTCGTATAAACCACTCAACTTCGAGCCTTCGTTGCTCGTCAGCGACTCAGCATCGTACTTCCGTTATTCGCGTGTGACAGCACTTTGATCCTGGGTCTTTGGTGTACGAGACTCACGTATATACTGTGGTTCGAGCGGAATGCTGTGGTTCAAGTGTTTACGAGTATTGTACTGTTTCTGCTAGGTTCGACGCCTTTCCTGTAATGGCAATTGACCAGTGACGACTTACTGACCAACTCAGTGACGCTTTATTAGAGCCAAACGCATTTGATTTTGTTCATTGCAGTAAACTTAGAATATGTTTTGAAACTATCTGCAATTGTTTATTCAAAAGGCTTGTTATTTGAATGGCTTGAATTGTATTGTAATTAAGAATGCAAGGTTTGATTTGGGAGGTTATTCTGAAATAGTTGGTGTGTGATTTTAACTTGCTGTTGAAAGGCTAATTTTTTAAATTATATGAATGGTAAAATGTAAATTCATCAGCACTAACAGTCTATTAATTAGGCTTATCTTCATTCAAAAGTCATCTATGAAGAAGGCTTACCTTAGGTCTCATCCATTCGATGTCTTTCGTGGATCGTTCTGAGAAAAAGATGGTGGCAGGTTCTGCCGGGAAGTCGGGATCTTCGAATTCGTCGCCTTCATGAAGGCTTGAGCGCAGCTCATTCAGGGCTTCTTCGTCCTGTTGACAGATAGTTTAGTAGAAGGCATCAACATTCTGTAGATTCCAGGTCCCTAATCTCATCGACCTCATCTGGTTTCTAGATCTTCCAAAGCTTTTAGAACTAATATCATCGACATCGAATCACTAATCTTTTGTAGGCCTTAGGGCCTACAAGGCGTATCACATGCGAATTGGCTACACAATGTGCTGCATTAACTCACTATATTAGGAGAAGTTAACAAAAATATTCAAAATTAATCCTCGTTTCTTCAGAATTAGGAAATATTTAAGTACAGAAAACTAATGTGACTCTTCTATTGCGTTTAATTAAGGGATATGTAAAACCGAATTGTTATTTTTCATATTTGGCATCACTATAATGTTTTATTTAACTTCACGACCACTAAAATGTCCAATCGAGGTAATCCAAATTCATTTCTTACTGAGCCCTATTTTTATAGTTTTATTACCTCATTTCTATGGGTTTATTACCTTATTTCTAAGGTTTTATAAATCTCATGAAACAATTGTATTGGAAACAATTCTACAACATTTACTCTCTCAGCCACCAGAGCTCTCGTTCGGGGTCGTGAACATACCACTCAGCTCTCTGGAAATATTAACGGTCAAATCTGATCTCATAGAAAATAGATTTTTGAGAGCAAACTACCGGGATCGATTCATCAAAATGAAACGAATGTTGAATGTCTGCAGTGCATAATAAAGTGATCAAGCTCTGCAGTGGAAATATGCTTGGAGTTATTTGCACAAGTCTACCTTGTTGTTTTGTGACAATTCAATAGAAGGAGACACTTGGTTACTGAGCACTGTCTAGCTCATAGAAGCGGCTGTCAATCGACTTAGGAAGCACGGAACACGTCAGAGCTTACAGACACATGGTTTTGCCAGCGGTGGAACAGAGACTGCACAGATAGACGATGCGATTGAGAACTAGTCAATCACGTCAGAGTTAGACAGATTGGAAGTGACATCTAACTTGTCTGTAGAGAAATAGTGAATAGTTTTTAATTCATCATTATTCAGAATCACATCACGTCGGTCTAGGAATGAATAATCTTCTATTCACTGTTATGCTAGTAAATAAATGATTTTGTAGACTTACCAATGCTTGTTTTTGATGTAATATTTTAAGAAGTGTTTGATTGAAGTCTGTGCATGGTAGGTAAGTACGCTACACTCCGCATATCAATTCTTCAAAAACACTGCACACACATGCAGTGTTGCTCGCTTGCTGTATCCAGATTCATACTGCACACACAGGTAATATTGCTCGTTTACTGTATCCAGGTACACTGCACGCACATAAAGTTTTGCGCGCGCACTGTATCAAGGTACATATTCCGAGTATCTTGACTGGTTTGCAGCAGATGAACTTGGAAAAAATATTTGAATGAAGTACATGAAATAAGTATTTTACCCGATGATCCTTCCCAGACAAACACTCCACACACCTCACTCCTTCTCCGCACATACCTCACACATGATCCTCACCATGCAATCACTCCACACACCTCTCTCATTCTCCGCACATACCCCACACATGATCCTCACCATGCAACCACTCCACTCACCTCACTCATTCTCCGCACATCCCCCGCACATGATCCTCACCATGCAAACACTCCACACACCTCCCTCATTCTCCGCACATACTCCACACATAATCCTCACCATGCAAGCCCTCCACACACCTCACTCATTCTCCGCACATACCCCACTCATGATCTTCACCATGCAAACACTCCACACACCTCACTCATTCTCCGCACATACCCCACACATGATCCTCACCATGCAAACACACACACCTCACTCATTCACCGCACATACCCCACACATGATCCTCACCAGGCAAACACTCACCGTAATTCCTAGTCTGCCGTGTATGAATTTCCCCTCCGGCAGAGCTTCGTTCCCTTCTTCTCCAGTGGGGGGCCTTAAGTCTGCCTCATCCTTCGCCAGGACCTCTTGCACGGCTCCCCCATCCTGTGATGGGGTGAAGGGGAGTTAAGCTGGGTGTGATTTTGAGGGAGGTCAAGCTCACATGATGTATAGAATTTTACCCTCAAGCCGTCGAGTGAAGGAAGGGTTACTTTGATGGTTGACGAAGATGACAAGAAATACAAAATTATTGGTCCTCACCTTAGATGAGAATTTTTTGAAATTAGGCATCCCTTGAGGATAGGAATAGGACGATAGACACGGTATTGTTATTGATTTCAGAGGCTCCTAAACTATCAGACATGATAGGAGCTTGATAGCCATGGCCTAACTCCCTCACCTCTGGATCCGTTGTGGTTTGTGTGGTAAAATAATTGTCATTCAAATTTATTTGAATGGTAACTACATTTGGATTGATTTAATTTGAAGATTGATTGTATGTTATATCGATTGCATGTTATATCGAAGTACATGCAAATGTGCTGTACAGTACAGGGCTGAAGGAATTTATATTTGTAAAAAGTCGAATCGAAGAAGGTTGTCAATCTAAGAATGAAATTAGGCAGTGCACATAATAGACTAAGAAGAACTAAATAGAGAACGTCTAGATAACTAGAAATTTGCAAGTAATACGTACACTGTAACTAGATAGCAATAAATTTGCAAGCAATATGTATGCTGTTACAAAGATTTAAACTAAATTTGTACAAAACTTTCCGGAAATAAATATTTATAAAGTCAAAATTGCAAACTATATGAGAAAGTAACATGAGTTTTATGATGAGTGATGACACGATCGCAGAACACATGATTGCTGTCTGCTAATAACACAGTAAAAAACTAAAGAATGATAACATAGTTTTTCTACAAACAATTGCAAAAGCGTGCATATTCTTTGAAACAAGATTAAATTGGTTTAGATTGAAGATTAAACAAAGATTATATGAAATATGAAGAACGGTCCAAGTACTCAATGTAAAAACATATAAAATGATCAGCTTTTTGTACACTTATAAATTAGTATTCATGGCAGAAACTTAGTGTTTTTCATGTCTCCTTACGACATCCGATAGTACCATGTTGTATTTCATGTATTACCATGTCCTCAGAAGTTTATCACATTTTCACAATTGTTGATGTATAAGCTTTGACTACTTTAAATGTGATTTCATATTCTAAAAATTCAGCCTAGGTATTCACTTCTTTGAAGTCTGCGTGCAAGAGAGAAAGGAAATTCGTTAATGACGACGTTACATTTTTTTTTCAACTATATTGACGCACCTCCGTTTCTCAGAGATTCGGAGGTGCGTCTTCTGTCCTCTCAACAACGCACAGAGTGTATTGCCAAGTCTGGAACTCCCAACAGCCGCATCAGGGGCCGGCACTGCAGCTGGAGCAGCTGGGGCACGTCATCCAAACGGTTACCGCAGCCGAGTGGGTTTTTTGCTTAGGTAACTGCCATATAGTACTCACTTCTAAAGCACTGATTTATCGATAACTTTAATAATAATGGCACCACATTTGGGAGCCGAGCTTTAGAAGTTGCACTCAACCGGTTTGATTTGGTATAGTTAATTTAACAGCTAACGTTGAAGCTAATGTTATAACTAACGAAACAGACAATGTTATAGTTAATGTTATAGCTAATGTTTTCTCAATTTCTTCAGTCCGAGTGAAATTAGGATAGTTTGCGTTTTATGTTCTAGGGTTGCCCTCCAACTTCATCGGTTCTAGTGATTGTGTCACTAAGACTTATTCGTCGTCGAGTTTTCACTGCGCTTGGACTGCTAAACAAGGGCCATTGGGAGGTTTCCGATGACCAATTGGTGTATGTTCTATTATGGGCGAGGAGAATGTCCATTACATTTACTTATTTTAGAGTTGCATTACTTGGAGAGGCTTGCGTTTCATGCCTTATTACTATCAGTCTACATGCACAGTTCGTGAACTATTAGTCTACATGCACAGTTCGTAGACTATTAGGCTACATGCACAGTTCGTAGACTATTAGTCTACATGCACAGTTAGTAGACTATTAGTCAACATGCACAGTTCGTAGACTATTAGGCTACATGCACAGTTCGTAGACTATTAGTCTACATGCACAGTTAGTAGACTATTAGTCTACATGCACAGTTCGTAAACTATTAGTCTACATGCACAGTTCGTGGACTATTAGTCTACATGCACAGTTCGTAGACTATTAGTCTACATGCACAGTTAGTAGACATTTAGTCTACATGCACAGTTTGTAATATATTAGTCTAAATGCACAGTGCGTAAACTATTTGTCTACATGCACAGTTCATAGACTATTAGTCTACATGCACAGTTCGTAGACTATTAGTCTACATGCACAGTTCGTAAACTTTTAGTCTACATGCACCGTTCGTAAACTATTAGTCTACATGCACAGTTTGTAGACTATGAGTCTACATGCACAGTTCGTAGACTATTAGTCTACATGCACAGTTCGTAAACTATTAGTCTACATGCACAGTTCGTAGACTATCAGTCTACATGCACAGTTCGTAGACTATTAGTCTACATGCACAGTTAGTAGACTATTAGTCTACATGCACAGTTCGTAAAGTATTAGTCTAAATGCACAGTTCGTAAACGATTAGTCTACATGCACAGTTCATAGACTATTAGTCTACATGCACAGTTCGTAGACTATTAGTCTACATGCACAGTTCGTAAACTATTAGTCTACATGCACAGTTTGTTAACTATTAGTCTACATGCACAGTTCGTGGACTATTAGTCTACGTGCACAGTTTGTAGACTATTAGTCTACATGCACAGTTCGCAGACGACTAGTCTACATACAGAGTTCGTAAACTATTAGTCTACATGCACATTTCATAGACTATTAGTCTACATGCACAGTTCGTAGACTATTAGTCTACATGCACAGTTCGTAGACTATTAGTCTACATGCACAGTTCGTAGACTACTAGTCTACATGCACAGTTCGTAGACTATTAGTCTACATGAACAGTTCGTAAACTATTAGTCTACATGCATAGTTCGTAAACTAGAAGTCTACATGTACAGTTCGTAAGCTATTAGTCTACATGTACAGTTCGTAAGCTATTAGTCTACATGTACAGATCGTAAACTATTAGTCTACATGCATAGTTCGTGAGCTACTAGTCTACATGTACAGTTCGTAAACTTTTAGTCTACATGTACAGTTCGTAAACTGTTAGTCTACATGTACAGTTCGTAAGCTATTAGTCTACATGTACAGATCGTAAACTATTAGTCTGCATGCATAGTTCGTAAGCTATTAGTCTACATGTACAGCTCGTAAGCTATTAGTCTACATGTACAGTTCGTAAACTGTTAGTCTACATGCACAGTTTGTAAACTATTAGTCTACATGCACAGTTCGTAAACTTTTAGTCTACATGCCCAGTTCGTAAGCTATTAGTCTACATGTACAGTTCGTAAACTACTAGTCTACATGTGCAGTGTGTTGGACGTAATTCCGTTTCCTTGCAGTTCTGGCTGATTTTCGAGTATTCGATGATAGGGCCAGAACCACGCGTCAGCAGGAAGTATTTCCATCACAGAGTGTATGGCTTGCATTACGTGGCATAACGAACGGTAGAGACACTACTCACTCTTATTAATTTTTCTGGTAGAGGTCTCTCGGTGAGTGGAGTGTTGATCATTTCAGCATCATTATTGGGATCAAACTCAGAACTTGATCCGCAACCCATTTTTCCTTGAATTTATCCGGTAATTTTCACAAAAAGCTCTTATAAATAGAACAAGTTCTATAACAATCGTCCCTAAACTTTTCGTTCATAATCTACATTGCATTCTGCTGTTTTTCGTGAAATCTGCGAAAAGAATGTTGTGAAGGATATTGTAGAATTCAATAGCTGTTCTAAAAGGATCTTGATAGCATACTTACGTTGGCTACTTCCTCCGTCGTGTCATTGTCGTCTCCTGCTGCAGGAGACGTTGGTTCGTCTTCGTGTAAAAGATCCTTGCTGGAACCACATCCCATGCTGGAAAGTGTCTCGTGAGCTGTTCTGTGGAGTCTACCCTCAAATTGAGGTGTTCAAAGTTTTCTTCGAATGGAGTCGTATTATCCGTGGGATCCCCAAGCCAAAATTCCCGTGTTTCATCTCAGCATTTCAGTTACTTCACCTGCTGAAGCTCAGAGACAAGGGACAATTGTGTTCATTTTGTGACCGCAAAAAAATAATGATTGAATTATAAACAAATGTATACTTTCCAATCAGCATCTGCTGACAACCATCCTAGCGAGCTAATACAGAATTATCGCACATTAAAGTTTATTTTAATTGATCAATAGAGTGGAAATATTTTTATGAGCAAACATAACATGAGCGGAATAATAACAAACTTCATGTTTTTCCAAAATATTTCCCCCATATTCACTTGGCGTTACATTTTTGTTTGAATCAATAAAACAAAACTTATAAAAGAAAATATCTCAATCATAATGGAAAACAACTAGTGTGCTTCATTAGCAGTAGTTATACAAGTCTAAAGCTCAATTTATAGACCTTGACGATTTGCACTCATCTACAGAGTTCTGCTGTAGTCCTGTAACTTCATTTCTGAACAAAAAATATAGTGATCGATGATATCTTCAATTACTTAACGTTAACAAGAAAATAAACATTAACTCATTCCACCTTTACCCAAAGCCAACACGTCAGCAGCTGAGTACTCTGGGGAAGAGAGGGGAGAAGCAGGGGACTGCTATTCCCCTTCCCTATGTGGGTCAAATAGTTAGGCGTCCTGGATCCATTTATACTGGACAAGGCATTTTGACGATTCGGAATTTTCTCTTTGGGATTGCTGGATACGCGCCTGTTAAAGGTGTGTGAAACATCGATTACTCAAGAACTATAACTACGGGGGACACGTCATTGATCTACATATTCATACCACTGTATGATTGACACATTTACGACCCTGCTGCGTGTGCTGTATGACAAGGTCATGGCATGAAATGAGAAAGAAGTCAAAGAAGCGGTCGTATAGGTTGTTAGTATAATTAACAAAGGAATAGGAGCTGCTCATGCACATGTGTAAGTAATGTTAAGCAATTAACATATGTGTAGCAGGAACTCATGTACTGTACAGAAGTGGACTGGTAACAACTGTGCGTGAAGTTTGGTCATGAATATAAGTTAACTAATGACGTAGGAAGTACCAAGAGACTGTACAATTTTACTACAATATGCACTACAGTAGCACAGCTAAGCTGCAAAGGGGAAGAGGCGAAAAGGGTAAGAAGAAAGAAACGTGTTTGACAGTCAATGCAGCAATTTTACAAGTAGACGACTCATACTGGAGCTGTGTCGCCAGGCAGACGACTCGTGGAAGTGGAAGCAATGTTTGTGGATCAAGGAGGTTAGTTGCCCATTGTTTGGTAATGCGGAAGGGGGGCTCATCGACCGTGCTTGAACAATCCGTAGAAAGTAGACCGAGTTCACGCGAAGCTGGACCGAGTCCAAACGATTACTCACTGATGGTCAAGCTCCACTGAGAGAGTCTTAGATGATCGCTTCCAGCTGGATAGCGTAACGGAGGGATGACATCACAGGTGGATAGCGTAACAGGAGGATAACATCACATGTGGATAGCGTAACGGAGGGATGACATCACATGTGGATAGCGTAACAGGAGGATAACATCACATCTGGATAGCGTAACAGAGAAATGACATCACATGTGGATAGCGTAACGGAGAGATGACATCACAGGTGGATAGCAAAACAGGAGGATAACATCACATGTGGATAGCGTAACGGAGGGATGACATCACAGGTGGATAGCATAACATGAGGATAACATCACATGTGGATAGCGTAACAGAGGGATGACATCACAGGTGGATAGCGTAACACGAGGATAACATCACATGTGGATAGCGTAACGGAGGGATAACATCACAGGTGGATAGCATAACAGGAGGATAACATCACATGTGGATAGCGTAACGGAGGGATGACATCACAGGTGGATAGCATAACAGGAGGATAACATCACATGTGGATAGCGTAACGGAGGGATGACATCACAGGTGGATAGCGTATCAGGAAGATAACATCACATGTGGATAGCGTAACGGAGGGATGACATCACAGGTG
>SDVV010002861.1:0-22227 GCA_016164225.1 Gammarus roeselii
TGCATTGATGGTGTGACGAGCTATATACCCCTGGGGTATAGATCCTCGAATGCATTGATGGTGTGACGAGCTATATACCCCTGGGGTATAGATCCTCGAATGCATTGATGGTGTGACGAGCTATATACCCCTAGGGTATAAATCCTCGGATGCATTGATGGTGTGACGAGCTATATACCCCTGGGGTATAGATCCTCGGATGCATTGATGGTGTGACGAGCTATATACCCCTGGGATATAGATTTTGTCGCGTATTATTTTTCTCTGGTTCAAGAGAGCGGATGCACCCAATTTTCTTCAAGGAAAAGAAAGGAACGCACGGTGTTCCACTTGAACACATTGATGGCGCCTAGTGCTACTTTAGTCGGATATATAAAGATTCGTCACTTGTTACTAATCGGTATGCAAGTGCCTGTCGGGGGGAAAATTGCACTTGGCTTGAATTCGTCTAAAATCCCCATAGTTTCACCAAAAATAATTTGTTCAGACCTTTTCAACCGTCAACATCTTCTTCAAGAAAACTATGCATTTTAAACGAACCGTTAAACCTCATTTGTTTAACCGTTCGAATTGGCCGATAATGATATCAGATATTGAGTGTTGAACAACAACTCAACGGATTAGCAAAGTGACCAAGTCAGGGGCATCTGCCCCTGACTTGGTCACGTTGCTTATCTTGCAATTTTAGAATCTACCCCAATTCAGGGGCAGATGCTAAAATTTAGCAAGTTGTACATTAGAGGGCAAACGAGAGCCTGCCTATCTGTGTTTACATATTCAAAACGAAAATTGTAAACAAGTATCTGTGTGTAAAACTTCAAATTCCAACAATTCAAAAAAGTGATCAGGCCTTTGAAGATCCCATCACGAGACATTTTCCTCGACACTCAGGACGTACCGCTTGTTTCTTCGGTGTAGTCGCAAAGAGCAACATTGCATACGGACGATGGAAGGCAGACGAACGCGCCTAGTGCGGCGGCCATCATAGAAATACCGAGTTTAGACAAGGAAAATAAAAATTATATTTGTTAAAAAGATTTATATTATATTGAAACAGCTTATTTGGCAACTATTCCATGTCACTGGAGCTGCGAAAAAAAAATACAAAGCTCAAAATATCTGGACCACTCAGACTCTTTGCACATCATAGCATTACCTAACGTGATTACCATTACAACATAATTACCAACTGAACATGTCACACAGATACAAAGCAGGAGATAAAATATTAATAACCGATATTAATGAATACCAAGTTAATATTGTGTGCCAAACTAGTATTTGTTTGAGCTACATTGCCAGTATCACATGTTGTTGTTACAAGGATTTCTATGAACTACACTGAAACCACGGCGCTACAGCGGCCAATCAGAAGTGGTTCTACGAACTGAAAAACCTTGTGCTGTTCATTTCAAAGTGAACAATCTAATTGATATTCATTCTATGCACGACTATGAGCAATGGCATCGATTACTAAGACAATAGAAATATATTACATAATTGGACAAGCAATAATCATTTCTCCACAATCAATCTTTTTAGTGATGAACCAAGCTGCAGAAGAAGTCCAATGGGACACACGTTTTTTCCCAAAAATCAATTGGAATAGCGTTGATCAAATTGCCTCGTCATCCCTCCCCCCCAATAAAAAACACTCGTCGTTGCCACGTCCAAAGCAACAAGCTGTACACCATTCGAACTCTCATTTCTCCTGCAAAGTAGGTAAGAAATAAACTTTGCTGATCATTCGCATTCGTTTCAAGTCGCCCCAATATCGTGGGTGAACCCGCATGTTAGATTGATGCTTCTGGTGCCGACAACACGCAGGCTACTTGGCTGTAGCCTGCGGTCACGGAGGTGATGGCAACAAAACAAATTGGGATGGATCAACTCAGCCGTTATAGGATGGTGCAAAGCCAGCAGACTTACTCCGTGACTAATCACCAAAGCAAAACTTCACAAAAGCACAGTTTTGCTATTCGGGAGGTTGCATTACTTGGGTCCTAGTTTCATCATGGACACTCCACACTACCCCCCGCCACCGCCAGTCGCGGAAGAGGACACGGCAAGACCTGTGCTGCTGTTGAACTTGTGGAGTGCAAGTTCATGAGTCTTAAGGTTCGACTTGTTGTTGGTCCTGTAGGTACAGAAGGAGCACTTGAAGGGCTTCTCACCAGTGTGTATCCTGATGTGTTGCTGGAGGTGCGCCCGCCTGTTGCAGCGATAGGAGCATAACGGGCACGAAAAGCGTCGCTCCGTCGAGTGTGACTGGAGGTGCCGAGCTAGGGCCTCGGGGGTAGCTGCGTTGTACGTACACTGTCTGCACTGGGTGTCTTGAGCCGAGCCTGATGTCGCTCCTGAAGACGCAGCACTGATGCCGCTTGAGTTGTTGTTCGTGTTAGAGCCGAGCAGAGAATGTTGAGACAGCATAAGCTGCTGCTGTTGGTTTTGGGAGCTCTGTTGCTGAACTTGCTCTTGAAAGAATGACAAAAGGTCCTGGGTTGTTGTTTGTTGGGCTCCTTCTGAAGCAACCTGCCCAGGATACACGACTTTGTTTAGATCAGTAATGGAAAGAACAGGTTACTACGATGCCACTTAGAAAGATAAAATAAAGGCGAGTAGAGTAACTGTTAAGGAAATGTTCGTTACCAAGATACGGAAAAAGTGTTAATAGCTGGGTGCTTGATTAGTTTGTGAACAAGTGTCGTTTCATATCTCATACCAATAATTGTCGTCAGGATGAGTGCTTCAAACTTTGTCGCGTCGACTCTTGCACCTTGCCGAGCGTAACATATTGCCAATTGGTCAGAGCGACAAAATACGAACAGAAATTCGTCGCTTTTCACGTTGGTGCCTTACCCCAACTCTACTCGCGTGGAGCCACGACCAGCAGGCAGTCCAAAACCCACGTCGCTCATCACTTCACGTTAGACAACGCTTCTTCTTTCATCAAGAACTTCAACCCGGAGTCCTAGAAGAGCCTGTGCAAATTCCAGATCAGTCCGTGAGCAACATTGAGCAGCTAGCCAGAGCCGAGACTATCAATTTAGCCACTACGAACTTCGAATGATAAAGTTAGTTGAAAGGAAAGTTGAACACAAACGACACATATAAGAAGAAAAATGGTTAGTCTCATTTTTTCTATAGCAGCCACATCGCTAAGCAATGAGACAGTAGACAGCAGTATCAATGAACTATTACGGTCCTAAATAAAGCGAACAAATTGGTTCCCAGTGTATTCTAATACCCCTCCAGTCCTCCCGCTTTGGATTCTGCTATTAAGACTATTCGAACATAAAAATTTCATTTACCAAGACGTTCACAGGTGAAATTTATTAAGGACAATTTCACGTGATCCATCATCACAAACTAGTGTTAGGAAGGATTATGCCTTCACTACTAAGTGACCGTAACATTTGAATATTCTAACCCAAATTCACAACAGCGCCACATAGCTGATACGTATTCTTTACTAAACGAATGCCAGGCTAGTTCAATTTGGTACAAATTTCAAACTGTACCTCACAGCATGAAGATCTGACAATCAAAACTACAAAATAGTTGTCCGCTAAAATTCCCTCGTTTCGCAACCGGCTATAATCAAGGTTCGACAATAGACTCCTAACCAAGAGTGTCAACGAATTGAAACCACACAGCCATCTCTGTAAACTCAATACCATATCAGCCAATCATAGAATGGTTTCCTTCTCGCTGCGGACAACACGGAGTTCTCGTATGAACTCCCTTTAATCATCATCACCGATGAAAGAGACTTTGCATTAACTTAGCAAGTCCGGATGAGCCGTCTTTTTGTGCAATTGAAGCCTAAACCTCATGGTTGATGAGTAGGGGCAGAGTGGGCATCTGAAGGGCTTGTTCCCGGTGTGCAGGGCGATGTGTCGCTTCAATCCTGTCTTTTGCTTGCACCTAAAATAACAGTAGGGGCAAGCGAAGGGTTTCTCCACTGAGTGCCCCTTAAGGTGGCGACTCATGTTGCCTTGGTTCCTGGTCCGGTAGCCGCATAGAGGGCACTCCCTCTCCGCTGCAATGCCGCTACCCGCGACGATGATCGCCGAAAGTGCTTCGTCAGAGGATCGGTACTGTCCTGCATCATCGCTTGGCAAATGGCTGAACAAGTCTTGCCTTCCTGAGGGATCCTCAAGTGAAGGGACGCCACGGTTGACAACTTCGATGCCTTTACCTATACCTTCCCGTACTCTTTCAGCCTGAAGCCACTGAAGAGGGCCATTGTCGTGTTGCAGAGCGCTTGTCCGGGAATGGTCAAGAAATGCTTCATGTTCGACTGATCTTGGTAGTGCTGTCCCCTGTGCAAAAACATAGTACACATGTGAGGTGGTGGCTTAGAGATACGAACTCACTCGCTCAACGAGGTTGTACGAAAAACATTTAGGTGCAATAGCAAAATGTGATCTCAATTAAAAGCGATGTTTGCAACCTAATGACAAACCAAAAGGCGATTGAAATCGACCATAAGCAGAGTCAATATTCGAGCACAAATGTTTCCGTTTTATATTTCCGTTGTATTCAAATGGCACTAAAGCCAACGGTGCCGATTTTTGTGCATCAAGAGGAGCAAAGAAATAATCCTTGAATGACCATAACGATCGTGGCGGACTGAGTGTTTTAGACTGGAAGGTAATGAAGATCAACGCAGTATTCAATCATTAGTCTCATGTTCTACCTGTCATATCGATTATGTAGCAATCACCAGGATTTTAGTCGCAATGAGTTACGCCCAACATACTGACAAAAGCGACGAGAGTTCAGTCGCATCTTTCATTTCATTGAAAACTTGACCAACCAATGAGGATACATTCATTTCAAGCTAGAAGTACAGTGATCAACACCCAAATGCAGTATAGTCATGATCTTCGAAAGCTCATCAGTTCACTTGTGACTGTTCCGCATCACGAAGGTGAATAGCCATGTGTCGCTTGAGGTGGGGCTTCTGCTTCGTCCGAAACTCGCACACGGGACAAGCGAATGGCTTCTCGTTGGAATGAGAGCGAAGATGGCGAAGCATGTTGCTCGGGTTGCGTGTGGTGTACTCGCAAACGCTGCACTTCTTGACCGCAAAGCAGCCTTCCCCTTGCATGACAGCGTGAGGTAGAGAGGGGTCGCGTCCGATGGGGAAAATGGAGCCCGAAGTCATCCCCGGGATTCCTTCTCTGGAAGTTCCAGCGCGGGAGGAGAGGTCGTCGTAACCCCCAGAACCGCGGGCGGAGTTGGAGTGGTCATTGTCGGCTGCAGCGAAGAAAGAAGAGGAAGCAAGGGCGCTGTCGTAGTCCTGGAGGAAGGTCTGCAAGGACTTGCCTTGCGGGGAGGCCAGTAAAGAGCCTTGACGGAAGTCCCCTCCACCAGAGTTGACCTGTGCGAAAACGGTGGAGACTTTTAGTCGCTTCCTCAGGACGTTCCCGACAGCATAACTATCAACAGCAGCGGGGCTAAGAGTAGCGGTATGAAGTCGTGCACAGAAAATAGTGGCAATGGTGCTATAAACTTTGTTAGGATACAATGCGTGTCTTATGAAGCTGCTAACACGTATCCCCAGTGTTTGTAGGCTTATGTGATCTGAATTGATATAATTCCTGTGGGTAAATAGATACGAGCATAACTCAGCTTTCAACGAAATAATACTCAGCTTTTCATCGGAAGGTGAAATGCATCTGGGGTCCTGTTTAGTTTATTCAATATTGGTTGAATAATAGATAAGACACTTGACCTCTGCATCATCAACCTCAAGGTTCACCAATTAAAAATAAAAGTTGCTGAGAAGGTATTGTACCATTATCTCGTTTCCGTCACTGCACCTCTTTCCACATCCTATGATAATCGCTTGGCATGATAAAAACCTAGCTAAAGAGTAACCAGAAAAGAAGAGAGGTAGAACTGGTCAATAATTGGAGAGTGTCTCCGCAGCTACGGTTGTTCCTTGCCCTCAGCTTCAAGGGTGATGAGACGAGGAAGGCGGTGGCTGCCTCCGCTTGGAGTGGGCAGCCACATGTCGCTGCATCGTGATTTTTTGTTTGGAGCGGTAGCTGCAGAGAGGGCAGGCGAAGGGCTTGTAGTCGGAGTGTCCCCTGACATGACGGAGCATGTTGCTGACGTCGGTGGTGGTGTACATACATATGGAACACCTCCGCGGGGCGTGGCTGCCGGTGCCCAGAATGACAGCTGCTGCAGCGCCTGAGGTGCCAGGGCCTTCTTCTCTTGTGATGTTGGGGTTGGAGGGGAAAGTAGATGGGCTGTGATCCGAGGTAAAAGGTAGATGGTGATGATGTAGCGGTGATAAGGATTCTCGGTTTGAAGATGAGATCGAGTGAGAAGAACTGAATAGTGTTCCTCTTGGTGGTGATGATACCTGTGCAGGAACACATAAGACATCTTTAAATAAAATATTTCTAAAACAAAATACGCTTAGAACTTTTCAAGACAGAACCACTGAACTGCAAATTTTGTTCTAGGAGATTACATCATACAGTGTTATGTTGCATAAAAAGAACATTATTGAGAATTTCGAATGCATATTCAGGAGGCGTATAGCTATTTTTGTAGGAAAATGTTCAATATTCTTCAAGGTATCTTCCTATGTTTACTTCATCAGAGCGTTTACATCATTCGTTCTCTCGAGTAGATTTGGCCAGCGTCGGCCACGAGTTCGTTGATGAATAAAATTTGGGCTTTCCATCTTCTGAGAAGTTTAACGTAGCTGGTGCCTCACCGCACATAAAAGGCAAGAGGACATCAAGGAAAAAGGTATGCCAAGCAATTTGCATGGGGGAAAGCGGACCCGCTCCCTAACTCCTCGAGCTACAGTGAACCAATAACGGCAGCAACACGCGTACCAGGCACAGTGACGAGGTGCTTAGATGAAGTGACACCTTTTGATTCAGGAAGTGATGAACATCCTACCTGTAATTGAAGGGAATCAAAGCTTAACCCTCATCAAACCTAAGTTGTATAGGAAACTAACCTCCCACTCCCACTATATTACAATGCAACGTACAGCGACTCTAGAGCCAACCAGTGTAGCAGGCAGACTGTCGAGATGAGGTGCTGTGATGACACGATCACGCTCTTCTACACACCGTAGAAGAATAACAATGGTCAAGCTACAGAGGCTTCGATTATGAACACTTTTCAATTGACTAGCGCAATTCACATATACTGCTTCCCTACTGAGCACAAACGAATTACGGAGAATTTCTTCGACAGTCATTGTAGCCAGGTAAAGGAATTATGCCGCGCGCTACCATAGGTTTGTAGGGCAATCAAAGTTATACCGCTCGCTACCAAATGAAGGTTTGAAGGGCAATCAAAGTTATACCGCTCGCTATCAAATGAAGGTTTGTAGGGCAATCAAAATTATACCGCGCGCTACCAAATGAAGGTTTGTAGGGCAATCAAAGTTATACCGCTCGCTACCCAATGAAGGTTTGTAGGGCAATCAAAGTTATACCGCTCGCTACCAAATGAAGGTTTGTAGGGCAATCAAAGTTATACCGCTCGCTACCAAATGAAGGTTTGTAGGGCAATCAAAGTTATACCGCTCGCTATCAAATGAAGGTTTGTAGGGCAATCAAAGTTATACCGCTCGCTATCAAATGAAGGTTTGTAGGGCAATCAAAGTTATACCGCTCGCTACCAAATGAAGGTTTGTAGGGCAATCAAAGTTATACCGCGCGCTACCAAATGAAGGTTTGTAGGGCAATCAAAGTTATACCGCGCGCTACCAAAGGAAGGTTAGTATGGCAATCAAAGTCATGCCACGCGCTACCAAAGGAAGGTTTGTAGGGCAATCAAAGTTATACCGCGCGCTACCAAAGGAAGGTTAGTAAGGCAATCAAAGTCATGCCACGCGCTACCAAAGGAAGGTTTGTAGGGCAATCAAAGTTATACCGCTCGCTACCAAAGGAAGGTTTGTAGGGCAATCAAATGCAGTTCCAATTGCGATACTTTATTCCGATACTCTTAGTGGTATATACGAATAATACACAGAGCAGCTAACATTAGACCATAAGTATAGACAGACGTGCATTGTCCACTAGCCAAATACAGCTAAGGTATTCAGCATCCCGATTTTTAACCTTAAGACTCGCCAACTAAGCTTCATCACATCATTCGATCTTATCAAAACAACTTGTCCTTACTACTATTTTCATACATCAGTGAGAATCGCAAGGGATGTAAGACAAAAATTAGCTCTCACCGCAGTAATCCCTTGATGCTGTGCCCATCAACTCATTGTGAAAAGCATATCATGAACTGGTCGTGACGAGTGGGTACAGCAACGAGCACGTGACACAACAGGCAGAGATGTCTCTTACGAGAGGTCAACGCATTAGCTAATGGTTCAACATGAGTATTGTATAATGCAGCTACAGGACAGGCTTGATATAAGGTTCCAGAAGACGTTACAACAAAGTAGAACGAAATACTTCAAAAGGAACGAAATGCTTTAAAAGAAACGAAATGCTTTAGAAAGGAACGAAATGCTTTAAACGGAACGCCATTCGATACAGCGAAAGAACGAACACAGCTGCTACTGAAACCTTTGCCGTTCATTTTTCTCCACGTATTCAAGGTTCGTAAAAATCATATCAACATCATCTAATTAGCTATGTTCATAAATAATGCCATGATAGGATGCAATAACATATAATGGAATAAGTCATTGGAAAACCATAGTTTTCCTTATTAAACAAATAATCAACGATTTATTGAGCTGCTGTATAATAGCATAATATAATTCGTTTATAATCGAAGATTAAGAAAATCTTCATTTTTTCCGTTTGCTGCTCGAACTCTTCTAAAATTTTAATTGATTTTATTCAGTAGGAATCCTTGTCTAGATATAGTACCGCCAACATTTTCTACATGAAGTTAAATTCCACGTGGGAATAGTCCAGTGTGTTTTTTTACGGTTGCGGACCAACTATGAACGAATTTTCTTTCGGTTAGAAAGGCATAATAAAAAAAAAAAGTCAAAATAGATTTTCCATTTGGTACGTGTGACGTCCAAGCTAAAAATGTGGAGTTTCATCGAAAACAAACGAAAGTTTCACAAAACGTTCAGCTTCTGCAGGTCACCCGCAAAACGACCCTACGCCTGGATTCAGTATATATACCTTTCTAAAGTAGCCCCGCTGGGTAAAATGTTATGATCAACAAATAATTGATTTCTGCACCACAAACCCCTTCCCGCTAACGGCCCATAGCGGGTATAGTGGGAGTTTTTTGTGCGCCACAAACCCTTCCAGCTAACGTCCCAAAGCGGGTGTGTGAGATGAGTTTCTCTGATCACGGCGCATACAGAGTGTGATGTGTCGAGTTTCATCTGCATCACAGACCTATTCCTGCTCATAAAGCATGGCAGGTGAGGTGGGATGAGTCTCTTGTGCACCACAAACCTCTTCCTGATCACGGCGCATACCGAGTGTGATGTGTCGAATTCCATCTGCATCAGACCTATTCCTGCTCATAAAGCATGGCAGGTGAGGTGGGATGAGTCTCTTGTGCACCACAAACCTCTTCCTGATCACGGCGCATACCGAGTGTGATGTGTCGAGTTCCATCTGCATCACAGACCTATTCCTGCTTATGGTGCATGGCAGGTGAGGTGGGATGAGTCTTTGGTGCACCACAAACCTCGTCTTCCAAACGCTGTGATGTGAAGGTGGTGAAAGGCTAGTGCAGGCCTACTGCTGAGAACCACCAGCATCGCCAGGATCGTGGTGGTGTGAACTATGGCCCTGGTCGTTGGATAGGACTGAGCCATGGGCAAGGACATCAGAGTACTGCGCAGTGTGAAGAGAAGCTTCAGATTGCGCGGGCACCCCGGCGAAGGAGGCCTGCGTTGACATACGAGAATCGCAAAGCCTTGTCTGGACGAAATGATGTGGAACATCCCCCATAGACGGAAGGTAATCTTGATGCATCGCTTTGATGTGCTCGGATATCCTGGAACGCTGTTTGGCTCGATATGAACAGAAGCTGCAGCCGAAAGGCCGTTCACCAGTGTGTGTGCGCATGTGGGTGCTCAGCGTGCATTTCTGTGTGAAGGTTTTCGGACAGAATGGGCATGCAAAGGGCTTCTCTCCCGTGTGACACCGGATGTGGCGGGTGATGTCCCCGGATTTATTGGTGTTGTACGGACACAACAAACACTGCCTGATTGAAGGAGCATCATCCACCTTGATTGTTTTGTAGAATTTGCTTCCGGGACAACGCTTCACTGAATCCACATTGACACCGAGATCAAGCTCGTGGACACTGAACAATGCTGATGATTGTGTCTGACGGCGCATAGAATCCCCTTCAAGGCCATGGCATTGCCCAGAGGTCGCCTGCACATACAAAATAGGTTTCAGAATTTTACAAAAAAATGTTCGAGTATTCAGAAATTAGGACTTAATTAATTGGTATCTCGTTGAATAGGAATAGTGAGTCGAAGCAGCGTGTGGTCGAGTTAATCATCAATGCTTCAATTTTCCACTAAAATGAGATGCAGTGAACAAAAATCGAATTTCGGTGGGATCCTTAGTTCGACACATTTTATATTTTCAACCAAAGTTCATCAGGTTTGCATGACACGAGCTGGCACGAGACACTGAGTATTCCTCACATAGACTGCTCTGAAGCTTGCATGACACGCTAGCACGAGAAGTCACTGTGAGTATTCCTCATGTGGACTTTCAACGCGGTTCTCTGAGTAGACCGATATGAACAATGAGGACATGCGTACGGCTTCTCTCCTGTGTGAGTACGAAGGTGGCACGTCAAAATGCTGTTCGTCGAGAATGACCGCGAGCACACGGTGCAAACGTAGGGCTTTTCGCCGGTGTGCAAGCGCAAGTGAGCGTGCAGGGAAAACTTCCTCGTGAAAGTCTTCGAACATTTCGGGTGCGGACACACGAACGGCTTTTCTCCGGTGTGCGTTTTGACATGGTCCATCATTCTTGAGGAGGTTGGCGCTGAGAAGTTGCATAGCAGGCATTGGCGAAAGCATTCTCCGTTGGCCAGCCTAATCACGTTGTAAAGTCTTGGCAGAGCTGCAGGGACGGCTGAACCAGTTGCTCCACCAGAACTTCCCCCACCATTGGTATTCACGAAACGCACTGGTGCCGCCGCCGCCTGACTCAATGAGTCAATCGTGTGAAGCACCGCAAGATGTGCGGGTTCCGGGGGCAACACGTGTTGCGGGTGCTGCTGTTTGGAGAGATCGGTAGGTTTGGTGGTGAAATCCGAGTGTTGGTGCCAGGGATGGTCGGATTCGGAGTCCTCCTTGTCGTCGAGCCTCCGAGTTGCTGTTGGTAGCGGCAGTTGATGATGCTGTTGCCTCGGTTGTGCACAAAGCTCTGAAGATTCCTGCAGACAAAATCAGACTTCATCATAAATTGACATAGCTAACGCTCGGAAGTCCGAAGGAGAAATTTTCATCACTCAGGGTGCTTCACAATAAAATTTTACAATTTAGAAAATCAAGTACCGATGTGATTGAAAAGGAAAGATGAATAAAGTTTTAGTAGTTGAATCACCCGACACCAAAACAGCCATCTTTTCATTTTCGAAGTTACACACATAGGAACCAATGAAAACTTTTTCTTTAACTTTGAATTTCAGTCATATAACCCCAAATTTTCCAAGAACCGAAGGCAGCTACGCTGTACACCAAGTATACAAGAAAATATTCAGGATTCAGTTTCATTTTAAAATATTTTTCTTCAATTTCTTACAAATATGTCCTTCAGTTATTCGCACATCCGTTTTCTTCCGACCAACTAAAGTTTATGGATATTTTTCATATGAACGCGGAGGTTGGTTTTCTGAGCCGTCTTGTAGGTGCAATGCGTGCATTTGAAGGGTCTTTCCCCGGTGTGCAAACGGAGGTGGTCTCGCAAGGTAGTGCTGTGAGAGAAGGACTTATGACAAGTATTGCAGGTAAACGGCTTCTCGCCGGTGTGTTTCCTAACGTGACGCTTCAAGTTGTAGTGTTGGTCAGTGCTGTAGTCGCAGTACGGGCAGCGCTGGGGTGATCTCATCATCAAGTCCTCGGGGGACGCCATTGTTCCAGACGATGCTTTGTCCCACCCTGGGCAGTGCTCTGACAGGCCATGAATTGTCCTCGTGATTTGTTGAGGGCCTGATTGGGTTGACGGCTGGTAATCGTCAATTACGAGCGGTCCCAGCAGCTGCCCAGTAGCAGACGCCGCCTGTACCAACACACACAAGAAAGTGGCACTCAGTGTCAAGAAGCAGGGGGACGGTAGCGGAAAATTAGATGCGTACCTTGAGATGCCGATGATACTCATTGGGACGGCGACTTGGCGAGACACTCATCGTATCAAAATTAAATCACGCTTTCAAACTACAGGCAAGATTAGTCATGTAGAGGGTTTTTCCCACTAGGCATCAGGATGTTAATGCTGCACTATAACCACATTGCTGTAATGATCCAGTAGGCAAAAAGGCCCGTGCATGCAGGTTGATCCTCACGGCCATGCAATGATTGGGCATTTAGTGGAAAGCGGACTAACGAGAGCACGGCGCCATTTTCCAAGCACGCAATCGCCAGAAGTAACGGTCAGTAAATCTTTGCTCGAAACTGACACGAGTAGTTTTCGACTCGCACGACACGATGCCCAGTGTAAACGGGTATTTAGGAGCAAGCCAAACCACAATCAGGTTTTAATGATGCCTGTTTTCCACATCGACAACTTAAAATGACATTACGGCATTTTACCGTTAGTTGTGAGCCTAATAGCATCGTTATTTTCAATCAAGAGTGTTCAATAATCCTAATAAAATTACGAACATTTTTTTGGGGTAGCTGAATTACAACAACAAAAGAACACATAGTTTATCGAATTGACCGTGCCGGAATGACTTGAGTTGGTCGCAGACCATGCTGGCTTATTTTGCTTATTTGCAGCTCACAGGAGGTCTTTGTGCAGGTTCTTCATGTGGATCTTGAGGCGCGTTTGCTGGGCGGCGCGATAGCAGCAATGAGGACAGGCGTAAGGCTTCTCACCAGTGTGGGTGCGAATGTGGCAAGTTAGCGTATTAGAGAGCGAGAAACTCCTTCCACAGAAAGGACACTGATACGGCCTCTCGCCTGTGTGTATCCGCAGGTGCTGTTTCATGTGGGCCTTCCTGAAGGAGCTGTATTCGCATTGTTGGCAGTGGAGCAGCAGAGGCTGGGGCACGGACGCCCTCAAATCGCCAAGCAAAGAAGCGTTGCGTAATCCAAACTCATCTACAACGACATTGTCACTGACGGCTCCATGCCGATCAGGCGAGAAAGGTTCCGTGCTTCTTGATGCCTGGCCGTCGCTGACGTCGCTGTCCAGACAATTACCATGCTGAGAAAACGGTCGAGATGCTGGCACTTGGGAGCAAGGTTCAGGCGTTGTGGGAAATGATGTGTCCCGAGTATCATAGCTAGTAGACTGATGATTTAGTAAAGAAGGTGGAACCAAAGAAGGAACATTAGTAGCTTGATTGAATAAAAAGTGGTGGCCTGCTACAGAGAGAGCCGGTGAATGGTTAGAGGGCAAAAGAGGTATGCCAGGACCAGAAGTGGAGTTGGAAGAAGAGGCTTGCAGGGCGCCTTGAAACTCGTCTCGGTGGGACATGGTCGTTTGAACCACCAACTGGGGCAGAATGGGCTCTCCACCATCAGTCGTCTTTTTCTGAAGACAGAAGAAACAAGGCTTTTTATTCCAGTTCTTGGAAATGTTCAACACGAACCGAAGTTCGTTTCCGTGTTTGACCATAATCCAACAAAAACATCGGGAAGACGGAAAAAATCAGAACTGAAGGTTTCATAGTTAAGGTGTGAATTGTAAGGACGAATGGAGAAGATATGCTCATGCTACTGACGTGTGGTTCATCCAGTAGCGAGCCAGCCCTGTAAGATGGTGGTGTAATAGAGTAGGGAATTACAGTGTTCCGCTAGAGTAACGACTGAACGGGGATTGAGCGGAACATGGAAGAACTGAGTGTCCCAATAATCTTCGATATTACATCGCTCCTCTACGGAATAATTCCTCAATTTATAACCCGGTTAACTTGATTAATGTCCAGCCATTTCGAAATTCTGCAACTGATCCTTGTGAATTGAACGAAGGTGAGTTTGCAGACGAATCTTTTGTGTGGCACGATACGGACAGAAAGGACAAGGGAAAGGTCGTTCGCCCGTGTGGGTCCGCGTATGGGTCCTAAGATTTCCCAGCTGGTTGCTGCGAAAAGGGCAGTATTGGCAAGCGTAAGGTTTCTCGCCACTGTGCGACCGTATATGACGCTCCAGCTGCGACGCAATGATGGTTGAGTACGGACATTTCGGGCAGCGGTGTTCCAGCCTCATCACTGCGGAAGGAGAACCTTCAGCAATCGAGCTTGAAGCCCCTGTAGTGACCACTGCCGCCGCATGCCTCGGTTGGCTTCCATTTGCGGAGGTCGACGCCGCGGTAAGTTCACTACTTTCGATTTGATCCCCACCGGGTCCATCTGTCAGAAAAGCAGTTGTCTTGTATAAAAATATGTTTGCAGCATCTTCGAGCCCGGCGGAGCTGGCGGCCGTGGCAGCCAAGCTGAGCGCCAGACGTTGGGAGGCGTAGAAGTTGTTGCTTGCTGTGGACGCAGAGAATGTTGCGGGGGATGTGCTGCGGCTGCTGTGCTTGATGTTGTCTCTGCTGCGCAGGTCGAGTGTGGTGCACAACGATGTTGTAAGTGTGGTGTCTCTTGGAAGTTGATGAACCTGCACGTATAAACGAATCAATATTCAATTGGTCGATCCACGTAAAAGAGGCGAGATTAAACACCACAGAATCCGTTAACAAGACATACTTTACTCCATTGATCAACCACACATGCTCATTGCAAGAAAAAACTTTTCAAATTGTCTCCCATCCGTTTGCCTCTACTTCCAACTCTTTTCCATCATGTTACATTTTAAATTGAAGATGAAAATACTTTCAACACGGTCAAGATTTCTGGCGTTATATTTTACATAGATACAGCGATAGTTGAGAGCGTATGAAAATTATAATCGATATATATCTACAATTTCATTATTAGCCATCAATCTTGATTATTTCTAAGTCTGGCAATTCATAAATATGAACGCTATCGCTATTTTGGCAGTATGGAAAAGTACGGTCCTCTATTCAACTGGTAAAAGTGTTCTAACACCGGCAATGTTACATTATATGGCACTGCAACCACTGACTATAATGTAAAGGGCTAGTTGAGGCAAGAGGTTGTATTGGCAATGCAACGAAGTCCACACCCCATTAACATTATTGCACTTGAAGCAATCACTGCTTACGACCTCATCAGTAACGCTGATCTTGAGCATAAGCCTATGAATTAGGGACTGCGCATAAACAAATCGCTCGCGTGCGTACCTTACCAAGTTCCCTCAAGATTGATCTATGGATTCATGGAAGGGGGTGCTCATTTTGCATATAGGACTGAAAAAAACTACAAATCGCGTTATCCCTTACCAACCGCAAAGCGCTTTGGAGACTGATGACTAGGAGTCGCTTGCAGCTGCGGTACAACTACAGATTCATCATCCTGTGCTTCAATACTAAGCGGTAATAGAAGCAATATAGTACATTATATTTGCAGAGAGGCGCCTCAGAGCTAGATGTCGTTCATTTAGATCACTGAACGTCGTTTCCTACATGGGTTTGAGTTCCCCCGTTATTATTCGAGTGTGACACCATGTGCCGCACGAGATGTGCTTTCTGGTTGGCTCTGTACGGACAGAGACTGCAAACGAAGGGCTTCTCTCCTGTATGGATCCGCAGGTGGGTTTTCAAGTTTTCCTTCTCAATGGTTCGGAAGGAACAGAAAGTGCATGCAAACGGCCTCTCTCCGGTGTGCACTCTCACGTGTCTCTGAACATGGCTCTTGCATTTGCTGGTGTAAGGGCAAATAGGACATTGCAAAAGCACCTTGTCAACACCGACATTACACCCAGTCGTCTTGGTTCGATTTTCTCTCGAAGAAACATCGTCACCAGCAGGATAGTTTGAACCTACCAAACCAGCTTCTTGGTCTTGCTTGGTTCCAGAAACAGTATCAGACTTAGTAATTGAGTATTTCGCTTTGGTCTCCTTGAGAAAGTGATGTAACGCATCAGAACTGAGGGAAGGTGGAGTGAAGAATGGAGAGGCGGAGAGAAGCAGCGACGTGGAGGGAGGGAAGAGCGTGAGAGAGGATGGAGCAGCGCCGCCGTCGGCGACAGCAGCACCACGGTCGTAGCCGATCTGCGAAGGACAAGCAAGTCCACAGCTCAGTAAGGCTCACTCTCCAGTGCGTAGTATCCTATTACGAGTAACAGACTACAACAGGTACCGATACTCACGGCACCATCACAGGTCTCAGATTAATGCAGTCATTAGTCTCCCTCGTGTTGAACCAACTTCAGGGCGTTGATTTGCTTGAAATGTCATTAGTTTTGACACTAAACGTGATTTCGAATGGTCTGTCATTTTCAACACTCTTTAGACTGACTAGTGTTTTTGGCAAGTAACAGATCAAATTATATTGGAGTGCCGCCATGGCTTTATAGTGCATTAAAGAGAGTCAATGACTTTCTGGCACCGACGTTGACAAATACTGAAATCATATTTATTACAAATATTGCAACAAGCGTAGTAGATTAGCAGAATTACAGGCATTTTTCCACACCATCTAGGCCAATATCATTTCACGGGTGATGGAATGCTATGCAGGGTTGATGTGAACCACAGACATGTGCCTTGTGAGGTGGACCTTTTGATTACCACGGTAGTGACACAATGAACAAGCAAACGGCTTCTCGCCCGTGTGAATCCGCAGGTGAGTTTTGAGATTATCGTGCTGGCTCGTCCTGAAGTTGCAGAAGGAACAAGCATAAGGCTTTTCTCCACTGTGTGTCAGCCGGTGTCTCTTCAGGTGGCTACTCGAGGAGGTCCTGTAGGAACACTGGTCGCACTGTAACGCCTTGACAGAGGGGGCTGTGTTGGAGTGGTCTTGATATCCTGGCGTTCTCAAGGTACGTTGCCGAGATGCAGTATGATGGGTTGCGCCGCTAGGATATCCTTCAGCAATCGCAGGTGAACGAATCACATCCCAAGACGATGAAGTGGTGCTAGAAGAGGCTACGCCGTGCAGGCCCTGCAAACAAGAGGCGGATCCTCAGACACCGACAATCGTAGATGATGATGATGCTACTAACTTACTTCAGGCGTTTCGTTGGATCAGCATAACATGCCTGAGCAGAAAAACACTTGGTGTTGGCACTTACTTTAGCTGAAAGTAACAATATTTCAATTGCTCTCGACCAAGAACATTTTAAACAGGTGATGTAGTGATTTTTAAGAAGATTCAGGAAGAAGAGCTGGTTTACCATGAGAGGAGATGCCAAAATCTCGATGGAAAAAACACAATTTTCAAACCGCTCTGCGTTTCGTAGAATCAGCACTAAAGAAAATAGCCATGGTTACAGCAAGCATTAAATAATTGGCCACGTGTACTGAATTATTCTATACACAGTCCTCGAAACTAACATATTTCCGGTCGTCAAGGATGATATCATAGGTGCTTCATCGGCAACTCAAACATGTATCTACAAGTTGGGAGGTGGTGGGATGAGACGCTACCATCAACTGCTGCCTGTCATTTTACACGAGGTGATGCGTTCGCGGTGTTGGAGGAGGGAATAGTTTCTGTCTTAAAGTACACACATTCGAACTAGAATGAAATATTAACGTTGATGATAATGAAAAACCTAAGAAAGCTGAACTTTTATTTGTGATATGAGCAAACATAAAAGTGGCCTAGTGCAACCAACATACCGAACGCAGCAGGTCTGCTGATGTTCGGGGTCATGAGTGACCGTGCAATGCGAAGCAGTATTGGCCCATCAGTATTAATTTCGATCGCGCAACGTAAGTGGCAAAAACAAACAGCTGAACGATCACGTCTCCCAGAATGTCGAGCTACTTGAAAAAATAAATAATTTGCTGACAGCAGTCAACTACAAAATTTCGCAAGATTTCAGTTTGAATTTCGAAAACTCTTCCGCCAAGCGATGGATTTTGATCTCACATCATTGAACAAAAGATGAGTTTAGACGGCCTCTCAGTAAGACCTTGTACCGCAATACTTTTCCAATAAAGTAACGTCTGTTATGATGGATTGAAAAATATAAGAGTCGCGAATTTAGAAGGACAAATTTGTATCCGATTGTAGTACTCAACAAGTTGGGATATTTTGCATTGCACGCCACGGTGACTTCAGAACTTTAGGAGGAAATATGATTTTTCTCAGCGTTGCAACAGACGTACACCAGCGTTCGAAATCCATTCGAAGATGTTAGAAAACTAATAATTCTGTTGAAAAAACCATGCACTGTATGGAACTAAATCACCCAGCTACGGCTGGGAGACATAACTACATCCCTGAAGGAACTCGGTCTAAGATGTAAATTAACAAAAAAACTCATGTTTCGTGAAAAGCTTGTCAAAAATTTTCAAACGAACGATCGTGCATCTCAGAGGTACTGTTAATTATCTGGGACAGAATTGAAGGGTATGCTACATTCAGCATGTTTGCTCCGAACGTGTTCTTTCAATATGCTCTTCCTGGTAGTTAAGTATGGGCATAGGTTGCACGCAAAAGGTTTCTCCCCGGTGTGCCTCCGCAAATGGCTTTCCAAGTTGGTCCTCTGTATGGCGCTGAAAGAACAGTATGGGCACGCATGAGGTCGTTCTCCGCTATGCGTCATAAGGTGCTTGTCCAAATTACTCTTAACACTGGTTTCGTATGAGCAGTACGGACACTTCTTGTTCTTCTTCGAGCAACTGCTCCCACCGCCACCATCACTCCTTTCCTTATTCGTTATAGTTGGAGGTGCTTTCGAATGCCAACTACCGGGTACCGCCAGCCGTCCTCCGAAATCCTGATTCTCATGGGTCGTCCCCACATCACCGCGAACGCTTGAGGACGGCGAAGTCTCTTCAGAGTTCCTTCGATGCTGGCCACAGTGACCCGTGTCTGTACCGACAGGATGAAGAACCAGTTGAAGCGGTGATGTCTTAGAATTGGCAGATCGGCGTTCAGAGTGGAACGTGCTTTGCGAGCTTGCTTCTAAGTCGGTGGTGAAGACCCGGTGATGTCCGTGAGAAGGAGCTGCCGGGAGACGGTAGCCCCCTCCGTGTACCTGCAGCAGATAAAGCACAATATGCTCAAGCACAATCGGTTCACTCCAGACATCTTGGGTTTTGGACGGCGTCAGAATGCTATCTCCTGATACCAGGTTATGGCCGTATCATTTGCTTCAAAAATATTGCTTAGCTGGGGAAAGATTGTTGAACAGAAGACAATTTCTTGTTGGCGCAGACTCACGTCACACTTCCGTGCAATGTTCTTACTAGCCACTATACCGAGATAGCACCTTATCGGAAGAACATTGCAACGGTACTTGTGTAAATCTATGTATGCACGCAAAGATGTCAGTTTCGATTCAATAAGTCATTAATATAATAGAAAGTGCGATTGTCAAAATCTCAATTAAACCGATCAAAGTTAGCTTTCATGATAGGAATCCACAGGGCTTTATGTTTACACTCAAGTTCATGTGTCACATCTGTTCTCGCCAGTGCGTGGCCAAATGAGCCATCAGGTTCGTCTTCTGTATGGACCGGTAAGGGCAGAATTGACAGGCGTGAGGCTTTTCGCCACTGTGCGTCTTGACGTGCTTGTTCATGTTGCTCTTGAAGGCGGACTTGTAGGGACACAGAGAACAATGGTGTTCTGCCCTGCCCGTCACGGGATTCCGAACAGTTACGCTAGATGCTTCATTGAAAGGGGCAGAGGCGACAGAGAATTGGGATGCAGAACCTCCCGAGCTCTGTTCTCCATCGGTGTGATCCGGTTTCCATGTTACGGCAGCAAACGAAGAGTCGTACTTCTTACGACTTGCTGAAGGAGAGCCGAGAGGAGCTTCCATTACCGCACGAGGAGCGCATTGTATTCGAGGTGTACCGATACATGGTCCTGATCCACTGCTGCTGAAGCGCGGGAAGGAAGAGAAGACGTTGCTTTTGCTTGCTGACGGAGAGCCCTCTTCCTGCTGATCACACGAGAAAAAAATCAATTCAGGACCGGCAACTGATAAGTACAAGTTTGCAATCTGCTCAACTACATAAGCAGTTAGCAAAACACTCAGTCTGCATTAACAATCCAAGCTCGCATCTTGCGGGTGAATGACCAGCAATGGAATGGTCTCTAACAACAACACCGGTTAATATAAAGAAAAAAGTGAAGGGAAAATATCGTACGGTCGTTGGTCGAGTCGAGCCATTCTTCGAATGGCCGTAAAATACACGCTGCGGATAACTGATGTCGCGGATTGTGGAAACCCCTGTGGTGAGAACCATCGGCACATCAAAGTCTGTCATCAGTCATATCGTGAGGCGCTTCGGACTGGGCGGCTGAATGACGTCTGATGACATGGGCATTCAAGGTATTACTTCTCGAAGCACGATAGGGACAGTGAGGGCAAGGGAAAGGCTTTTCGCCTGTGTGAGTTCGGAGATGGGTATTGAGGTTGTTGGTTTGGATGGTCCTGAAGTCGCAGTACGGGCAGCTGTACGGTTTATCCCCAGAGTGCGTCTTCACGTGTTTCTCCATGTTGGCGACGTTTATCGTGCGGTAACTGCATTCAGTGCAACACCTTTCCATAAGGCCGTCTGCATTGACACTGCTGATGTACAGAGGTGACCCAATCTGGCCACCACTAGCCGAGGTTTGAGAGCCTCTCAGCTGACTCGTGGCAGAAGCAGGGTTTGAGTACCTCACGTCTTCTCTCGCGCAGAATGATGAAGAGGGAAACGAACCAGCTGGATACGTAGAGGCGAAGTTATTGTCGGAGGGAGGTTGATGTCGTCCTCGATCGGAGGGTGGATGGTGGAGGGAGGTCCTCCGATATGCTCTCTCACTGTTGATGTAAGGAGACACCTGCACGCAAAGAGGAAGATCTTACACAAACCGCAAGCTACGGTACTTCAAGGCTGAAAATGCCCCTCACGAAAACGAGCTAAACGCCTTCTGGTGCGTACCAACACAACCGACAACTCGTCCTACCTCATTTGAGGCCGTTGGTCTTACCGTGGTGTATTGTCACATATTTCAGAGGATGCGTAAAATCTGATGCGTACCAACCATCAATTTTTCCCACCTCATAACAGGCCGTTGGCCTTACCGTGGTGTTTTGTCACATATTTGAGGAATTCTTTCTTTTTTCCTTAATTTTTTTCGTAGAATATGAGACAAGTTAAGGTTTGAACCCGTGAGCATACATTGCAATCTACTCCAGTGGTTCGCCAGGTCAAGATGTTGTTGTAGAATAGGAGACGTTTTGAGGTTTGAACCCGTGAGCGTACATTGCAATATACTCCAGTGGTTCGCTACGTCAAGATGTTGTAGTAGAATAGCAGACGTTTTGAGGTTTGAACCCGTTAGCGTACATTGCAATCTACTCCAGTTGTTCGCCACGTCAAGTTGTTGTTGTAGAATAGGAGACGTTTTGAGGTTTGAACATGTTAGCGTATATTGAGTTGCAACTGAAACAACAACATCTTGTCCAGCACACGGCAGCAGCTTTTTCATTCACTCATCAATGTGATACTTTCAAATAGTGAAAATAAATCAGAGGTCATTAAATAAGTTTATTGATGATAAACAGGACATGTCGAAACGTATTCTGTGACTTGAGTTCATAGTGACAAGAGGCTTCTTTGGATTCATAGTCGAGTAGTTTACTATACTATTGGACTACTGATACGTACTGCACAATTTCTACTGTGATGATGTACTCATCTTCATACTACTAACTGGCATAAGACAAACGACGGGTAGACTCACTCAATCCGTTTGAACCAAATAAGAATTATTCTGGATAATGTCTAAGTTGTGTTAGCGAATTACCGTTCAATAATACATGGTATATCAAATGAGGAACTCGGACGTTTGCTCGGAGAGTGTGTTTGGTAGACGAGGGGTGCTGTGTTTCACCTTAGAAGGGACAAACGGAAGATGACTGCATGCACAAAAGAAAACGATCTGCGAGGATCGTTCAGGGCGTTCCGAAGCAGTGCGGGGCCTAACTGGTGTAGCTGTATAGCTTCCCAACCAAATTCCCATAATGAA
>SDVV010002862.1:0-22226 GCA_016164225.1 Gammarus roeselii
CATAGTGATTAATGGAACAAACGTACACTACACTGTTGCATTGCGCACTGCATAGTGATTGATGGAACACACGCACACTGCGCTGTTACATTGCGCACTGCATAGTGATTAATGGAACAAACGTACACTACACTGTTGCATTGCGCACAACATAGTGATTGATGGAACACACGCACACTGCGCTGTTGCAGTGCGAACTGCATAGTGATTAATGGAACAAACGTACACTACACTGTTGCATTGCGCACTGCATAGTGATTAATGGAACAAACGTACACTACACTGTTGCATTGCGCACTGCATAGTGATTGATGGAACACACGCACACTGCGCTGTTACATTGCGCACTGCATAGTGATTAATGGAACAAACGTACACTACACTGTTGCATTGCGCACAACATAGTGATTGATGGAACACACGCACACTGCGCTGTTGCAGTGCGAACTGCATAGTGATTAATGGAACAAACGTACACTACACTGTTGCATTGCGCACTGCATAGTGATTAATGGAACAAACGTACACTACACTGTTGCATTGCGCACTGCATAGTGATTGATGGAACACACGCACACTGCGCTGTTACATTGCGCACAACATAGTGATTGATGGAACACACGCACACTGCGCTGTTACATTGCGCACAACATAGTGATTGATGGAACACACGCACACTGCACTGTTGCATTGCTCACAACATAGTGATTGATGGAACACACGCACACTGCGCTGTTGCATTGCGCACAACATAGTGATTGATGGAACACACGCACACTGCGCTGTTACATTGCGCACAATATAGTGATTGATGGAACACACGCACACTGCACTGTTGCGGATTACATGAAATTTGGCAGCGTTTTTTCTTGGCGCGCTGGCAGAGTTATTCCATGTTAATACTGTCTTCCATTATCCCATGCTAATAATGTCTTCCATTATTCCATGCTAATATTGTCTTCCATTATTCCATGCTAATAATGTTTTCCATTATTTCATTCCAATAATGTCTTCCATTATTCCATGCTAATAATGTCTTCCATTATTCATGTTAATATTGTCTTCCATTATCCCATGCTAGTAATGTCTTCCATGAAGCTTGTTAGTTTGCGTATTACCAGCATTTAGTTATCGGATTTGGATGACTATGGAAATCAGGTAACATACATTAGTGTCTGTTTCCTCATCTAGGGCACATATAAGCTATTCATTTCTGAACGCGATGATCGGTAGTTCTGCCCATGCAGACATACACATTTACTAGACGATATGTACTATCGGTTACAAAGATAGAGACCTTATTTTAAATTTCGCGTTTGGTTTACGGCATCCCTGCACCGAGATTCTATATTTTATAGTATGGATATACACATTTGCATTTCCTCCAGACGTTTGGTTGTAAACATACAACCTTAAAAACTTACCTGACTAAATACAATTGATTTAAATGACGTTAAAATAAGAAGTTCCCGCAGCGAGTTTTTTTCACATAACATCCAACAAACTCGTCCGATAAAAAACTTTATGGATTTTTTCGGATTTTTTCCTCTGATTTATTGGCTTGACCTACAATCTTCCAAAATACGATGTCCCAATCCTACACGAAACATTCACAGCAAATTAAGTATTATTTATGGTTAATTAACTTATCACATTAATTCCTGCTTTTCATAATATTTTTTTTTACGTTTTGAAAAACATTTCCTTCGGCAGAATCGCACAATATTTAAAAAATACCAACGCTTTCTTGTACCTGTTGAATAAATCGTGGGAACTTGTTTTCCTTGACGACTAATTCCTATCAACTCATTTATATCATAAAGCTCTTTTTTACTTGCGAAAATTTTCAATAAATTCCTGTACTCAAAGACAACTTCTAGCGTATCTCTTTGCATTTTTGAACACCGATAGTCAGGTTAAATTTGATGACTGCTACATCATTGCGAATCAAAAAGCACATTCATAAACGACATATTTATGTTAGCATCTCAACATTTGCGGATCCAACACAGTTACCACAGCTTTTTGGTTGAGTGGTTACAGTGTCGGCCTCTCCACACAATGAAATTACATTGGAAGCTGAAAGTTGTACGTTCGAGGTTACCTGGCCTTGAGTGAGACATTTTGGCCGGTCTCTTAAATGGTCAGGAGCTAGCTCATAAACGCCGTGATATGGCTATCAGGTGACAACTACGCTGTAACCCGCTGTACAAGCGAAGCCACTCCATATTATTAATCATAACAATGGATTGTTGTAATGATACCTTTGTAACTGTGATTCATATTGTAACATTTGTTATATCACAATCGACGAACATTTGCTTGCAATCGTATGATACTGAACATGTTAACAAAATTTGGTGTTATGATATTCTACAGTTGTTGACATATGCAACGACATTTTGTTATGATGGACTCCAAACCAGTGTACGTTAGCAGCCCCTCGCTTGCATCCAATAGGTGCCCATTGAAACGAAGTGGAACTTCAACTATCATGACTATGTGTTAGGAGCAGTAACTAATTACATCTTGTCGTCGAATGAAGCACAAGTCAGTATCAGCTGAGTTCTAACTCAAAATCAGCTAACTTCAAGAGGAATTGATTTTTTTTGACCGAAGTGTTTTTTTCGAATCTTGTATTGCTACTGACGAAGGAAACAGTATTCCAACGCACCAATATCATGAGGGAAATTCACTACCACAAGTGTTCAGCAAACATCCACACTACTGTAAGAGGAGGATCAATACAGTAATGTCCCTGAACAATGATTCACAGAGGTCTCAGTACTGATCTATGTGAGCCCGGCGAGTACGTTAACTGCCGATGATGAACCTACGTACCAGTCACAGCCAACAGCGTGCGGGCAACGGTTGTATAAGCACACTCGTCGCGACGGATGAATCCCGTTTGGTTGGCTCTGGCTGCCGTAGTAGGGAAATGAGACTCATAGCTCATTCATAGGGGATTTTGATATTTTCATGTAAATGTCACGTTGATCACTAATGTGTTTTACCCTTTATCTCTCCTCTCTCTCTCAAAGTTATAATGGAATTGGTGTGGGTATGACTCAAATTCATATTTATTAAATAACAATCATTGTTGCCACTGAATTCCCCGTTTATACCCCGACCATTTGTCCTAACAAGCGTTCTCGCCAGCCTTCCATCCTAACCATCTGTCCTAATAATTGCTCTCGCCAGCCTTCCATCCCAACCATCTGTCCTAACAAGCGATTCTGCCAGCCTTCCATCCCAACCATCTGTCCTAACACGCGCTCTCGCCAGCCTTCCATCCTAACCATGTGTCCTAAAAAAAGGTTTCCGCCAGCCTCCCATCCCAACCATCTCTCCTAACAAGTGTTCTCGCCAGCCTTCCATCCCAAGCATCTGTCCTAACAAGCGTTTTCGCCAGCCTTCCATCCTAACCATCTGTCCTAACAAGCGTTCTCGCCAGCCTTCCATCCCAACCATCTGTCCTAACAAGCGTTCTCGCCAGCCTTCCATCCCAACCATCTGTCCTAACAAGCGTTCTCGCCAGCCTTCCATCACAACCATCTGTCCTAACAAGCGCTCTTGCCAGCCTTCCATCCCAACCATCTGTCCTAACAAGCGTTCTCGCCAGCCTTCTATCCCAACCATCTGTCCTAACAAGCGCTCTTGCCAGCCTTCCATCCCAAACACCACAAATGACACGTCTACTGCAATGACCTTAACCAAAGTCTGACTCCATAAACCCAAAGGGCGTTAAAGGCAATAATGGCGCCCATGCAGCTCGGCTTCACAATTAAGGACGACAGAGAATGTACATTTTGCAGTGCATCGGATGGACTGGATACCGCCGAGAACCACTTTAGTTCAAAGTGGCGATAGGCTGGATATACACATTTGTACCTGTACCAATAAAACACTTATTAATGTTAGGCATCCACATCCGCATCGACAATTCGACATCATGGACACATCCACATCCGTTTATGATAAGTGCGGATAGTATGAGGATGTGCAACATCAAACTAACTGAGTTGCACACGACCTACCCTAGATGAATTCATTAGCATGTTGAAAATTCCCATTTATCCGATTTTTCCGTCACACAGATCGTCAGGGAAACTCACTATGGGAATCATGAAGATCAAAGTAAGTTCACTTTGTGGACTAAAATTTTCATCAACAATGTCGATAAGAATTGAGAGATATTGCAGATTACTTCCAAGATCTTTTTCGTTAACTCTTTATTGATGATTGTTTGCGGCTGCTCCGTAAAACAAAATAGAATAACCATCCCTGCATTATACATATAATTGTAAACGGGATGGGCGCCCGTTTATATCCCGTAGTGTGGCTGATGGCAAAACTATCATGACACTCATCTTCATAAGCTTGAGTTCATACAAAATCTTAGCTCATTGATCCTGACAGGCTTCTCCATATATGTTCGTCCTCAAACATAATCCTAGCTCAGTAGCACTGCGAATTTATTAATTCACATATGATCAATACGGAACAATTTTTTTATTATTGATACTACGTAATACTTTGATAAATGTTTTATAAATATTATATCGAATTTAGGTCAATGAATATCAATTTTGTATAATTAATTTTCACTGAAGTGGTATTGTTTTACACCATATCAGATAATACAACGCAATTATTCCTAATTTGCACATTTGTAATCACCAACAGTTTTAGAATATTGTTTGGTGCAAATCAAATATGACAAAACAGGTCCCGATTATTAAAAAAAACTAAAAAGCGTCAGCAATTGGTTGAACTGGAAACTACGACAGATATTAAAGAAATGAAGACAAACTTTCATTTCTCTATGAAAGTAAGGTAAAAACATGGAGAAATCCAGGAAGGGAATTTAACTTTGACATACATGGGAAAAAGGGAAAAATTCTACCAATATTAACACTCACTAAGAGTAAAATTATAAGGGAATTTCCCGTATTATGTGTTTGATGGGGAATGAGTGCCTCAAAGAACCTGACAAAAAATATTGTAGCGATAATAAACGGAGAAACGGGAAAACCAAAGTAAGACGTCATCTTATCACTCAAAAGACAAATCAATGGTTCGTTTGAGAGGTACTTGATTTCTGTTAGTATTGACTGGAAGAATTGCAGGAAAAAATTCAACGAAGGATAACTCAGATACGAAATATTCTACATTCGTGTGCTCCTCTTCAAGTATTGATTGCCTCTATCTTGAGAGATCATTTAATGAAATAATTCAATGATAACATGCTTTCGTTGGAATGACACAGTTCGATCAGAATCTACATCCCTTAGGACTTCCTTAACATCTGAGACTTGATCAATGTGAAGTCCAAAGATCAACTTATCGTCTACAATCAAGACAAGATCTTTGATATGAGATAACAATTTCAATACATTGTCGATGAACGAAACATTTGGCAGTCGAAGGTCAAGTTGACAAGTAACATAAATCCATTTATATTTGCTTCCACTTGCAATGGTTACTTGCTAACCACGTTGAAAAAAATTACAGAAAATGTACAATATACACAACGGATTGATCAAAGATATCAGATTTTGAATAAAATACAGCATCATCATCAAAAAGAACACTTTCAAGTCCAATTTGTGATCAATCATAATGAAAAATATCAAGAAGAAGTGGGCCCAGAACTGATCCTTGAGGAACACCAACTGTTATTGACAATTCGTCTGAGTATATGTCGTTGAAGAGTATAAACTGATTCCTTGACAACAAATAACAATCAACCAGCGAGCAAACGTTTTCAAGAATATCGTAAAATAACAATTTTGTCAATAAATTATCCTCATCGACTGAATCAAATGCCTAACGCAGGTCAAAGAACAGTGAAACGCATTGCAAATTGCTGAGGTTGTATTTGAATTTTAGCTGAGACCGAATTTTACTTTCCACAAAGCATTATTAGAAATTGAAACCTGCTCTCGAGTCCCCGAACTTGCAAATAGGGATAACAAGGCATGTTTGTGATCGTTGGGCTAAACAACCAAATTCCAACTTCTGTGGAGGTATGGCAGAGGAGCGAAAAAATTCATATGTAATCTTATGAATGATATTAGGTTGAATTCCGTAACGGTTATGTATCGTGTTCTGAACAGAATATAATGTTTTATTTCTTTCATTTACATCAATTGGGAAAGAATGCATCGAGATCATTCAGTTGAATTTCACCTGGTTGAGTGATAATCCTTTTGGGCCGAATTCTAACTGGTTCTGTTATGATAGATGTAAAAAAGGACGTCAGGTGATTTGTCGAATCAGTGAGTGGGCTACTAAAAATATAAGGTTAGGATTTAATACTTTTTGTACGTCGATCAAGCATAACACTTGTTGAGAAACCTTAACTAGAAGGGTTAATTGGTTAATTCAATTAGGTACACTTTTCAACAACTCTTGTTGTTATAAAACCTCAGTTCAACTGGTTGTATAGCCAATATTTCTTCGATATGACATTTCCCAAGTTAGTGATGAGCCACAGGGGATATTTTTCCGCCTACTGATTTTCTCGTTGCCAAAAGTGTTTATCCGATCCAAAGTGTTTATCCAACTGAGGGGTGAAAGCATCGCAAGGGTTTTGCTGTGTATAAATTTCATCAGGTCATAAACGCGATACATTCCCAGCCAAGTTGTCAGCACAGTTACCATCACCACAGGTATTTTGACACTAATACATGAAATAACAGTGTAAGTGCTCATTCAAATCCTATTCAACCAAAGATGAGAAGTGACGTAAAATTTTATCAAGTATGATAAACCTTTATAAAGGGAAACAATTGGCACAGCCTTTAGGAATTAACTATCACTGGAAAGATTCCAAAACCTGTCAACTATTTTGAAAATTCATAAATTTCTCAAAGTTTTAGTGGATTGAATGTATAATTGTTCGAAGTCACACAAAAAGATATTTGTATTGACTGGAATATTATGCACTTCTTCACGAAATAAAGTATTATTATAGATTGAATGCTGCCTTGCTGTGGTTTGTAGAGACATACTACGAATATATCACGATTGGAAATTTTCATACGAAAGATTTAACTGAAATGTACTCTCATTTCACCACAAAGCATACTCCTATATATATAATGATTCTCTCATGGTCATCAACGGAAAACATAAGATTAGTAATACTTCGGATAAATATTTGCAATAACAACAATACCAAATGAAAATCAATCGTACCTATAAATATATTAAATGAAAGCAATGTTCATCCTTGCGGTGTGATTATTGACGTGTAAAATGGAAAGAGTGAGACGTAAAAACTGTATTGCAGTCTCAAAATGTTATTATATTAGAAAGCTCACACTAAATTGTACGAATATTATTCATGTAGGGAAACGTGGGATAATACACCACGTCCATTTAAGAGACATACAAATTACATTCAGAATCATGAACATTGACGTATGCTCCTCGAACATGAGTTATATGAGTCTTTCTTCAGCCAGTTGATGTCGTAGATGTATGAAACCGACTCTGGCTTCCTTCCAGCCAGTTGATGTCACGGGTGTCAGTAACCGACTCTGGCTTCCTTGCAGCCAGTTGATGTCATGGGTGTCGGTAACCGACGTTGGCGTTCATACAGCCAGTTGATGTCATGGGTGTCAGTAACCGACGATGGCTTCCCTCCAGCCAGTTGATGTCGTAGATGTATGTAACCCACTGGCGAATGTTAGCCAGTTGATGTCGTAGATATCAGTAACCGACTCAGGCTTTCATCCAGCCAGTTGATGTCGTAGATGTCAGTAACCGACTCTGTAGGCAGCAACATGTTGAAGATTGCACAATTTCTGCTGAGGATGTCAATTTTGAATGTTCTTTTTTGATAGAACGTGATTCAACGAACCCACAGCTCTAGACTGCGTGAGGTATTATTCACCTACACACGATTTATCAGGTGTGTGGCGCTTGGTGGAGGCCAGAAAGATATTTGTCATTTTGTTGGACGAACACAGAATCTTTAAAGGCTTTCAAAAGCGTCCATGTAATGACACGTCAAGATTTCGGCAGGTGTGATAAAAAACGCTGAGAAGAGTAAGGTAGATGTTGTCTTATTCAATACTTCTTGTTGATGTTGGTGCTGTTATTGTTTTCGGTTCTATCCTAGGTAGCCCTTGTTCAGACCGGTATTGTTTCAATTCTGCTGATGTTGTATCTGTAACTTATCAGGTTGGAGATGACTTGACTGATGTTAGATCCAGGTGTTACTACCCTCTAACTGAGTCATTAGTGTACGAGGCAGCGACACTTGATCCAATTCATGAACTTCACTCTCCACTTTCTCTATACAATAAATAAATATTATCGATCTAAAATAAATAATTTCTTGCGGATCGCGCCGAATTTGCTGTTCTCCCACGCCAGTTTTGCCAGCTAAGTACCCGCGACCCTAGAAAGGAATGTGATTGAATCTGTACACCGACCAAGATTTGAACAACTGTGTTGTTACGTCACTGTTGTGTGACGCGTCTCACACTCGTGGAAAGCGTAAATGGAGCTGCACTCTGCACCGTTGTGCTTCATGATATTGTCTTCAGTAACTCGCAATTGCTCTATATATTCACCAGCACTTGCAGTGAGGTTTATTAATCTGATGTTTTCTTATGCAATATGTATGGTCAAGCGTATGAACTCTATTACTTGTCACATCACAGCCTGCGACGATGCTCTGGACTCGTTTCAAGACATCTACTCGAGATTCCGATCATTGTTTTCCCTCAGCAATCCGCGTGTAGGAAAAATCATTTGAGCTATTTCTCCATTGTGCAGCTTCTGTACGTTAGTGTTCGTGCTTTCTCTTGCTGTGCAGCTTCCGGCTGAGAAATTGTATTGTCATTGTTTTTTATTCCTGAATTGAACTTGACATTCCAGTGAGAAACTGTGCTCCTACTGACATTGTTTAAAATTAAATAGGGGGGGGGTCCAGGGGGCATGGGGGGGCCGGTAGGTTTTGGAATGTGCTTTTTATGAGGAACAGACCACAAAAGGTGTCTCCAAAAGACCATTTTACTTACGGCTTGGTCCATGTGTGGACGCTAGAAGGTTGGTGGGCCAAGCAGGGGCAGGCCGAGCAAAATATTTTCACCCACAGACAGTATAATACTTTGGTCGTTCTCGGTATATCATCGCAAGCACGTTACTCTAAGTATGGCCCTACCGTCGTAGCACTGGTTGTTTAAACAATTTTATACAGCCGATTTAAAAGTTGTCGCGAAATATGCGATCTTTAACACAACATTTGTACTCACCAGCTCTACTTATTTCAAACATTAATAAGAAACAAGGATCACAACCTCTCCCTGCGTGGCTCATAGAAAAAAAACTGTCAAGTGTGAAACGTCAACGGGTTCTAACTCAACAGCGTCCTGAAGTATTAAATTGTTCTGTTATCTAATATTTGTAAACAAATGTGTAGATTTTATGCGCTTTCAAGGATCATGACATTGACGTCGCTGGAAGTATGAGAAGTTCAAATGAACCTTACGTGCAAAACTTCATATTAAAGTAGTTGAGTTTTTTTCCGTCCCATCGGGAAGATCAGATATCATCTTTTATCAACGTAATAGAATGACGTCATGGCAGCCACCAATCCTCTCAGGTGGAAGAAACGGTTTATTCAAAAAAATTCTCATATGATAGTGTTATAGTCACGATTAAGTCGGGTTAACTTTAATAAGTAATAGACATTCCTCGGCTTGTGTCATAGCTGGCATAGCAAGGCAGAGGTACTCTGGCTCTCTATTGCACGTGCAATACTTGTACGACTTTTAAACCGTTGATATAAGCAATCTTCAGTTCAGTGAAACGTTTTCACGTCTAAATTTATTTAACATGTAACATATTTGCCCTGTTCTGCATGATTAATAATCAAACCAAGAAACACCTTATGACGAAATCTCCTCGCAATACTGAAACCATGGAATGTGTTTATTTAGACTAACACAAATGGATGCAGCTTATATTTTGCCCATGTTAAGTGTTGGCAATTTTTTTTATCAGCGTATACCCCGCCGTGGCAACCTCAGGTCGATTCAATGACTCGTAAGAGAGCCTCGAGTCCTCTTCGTATTGAGCTGCTGTCAGAGGTCCTTTCCAGCATGACTCGTTCCTTCCTATACCGCGCCATTGGGCGACTCCCCTCCGCCCAATATAACATCATGTGAGCCGTTATTGAAAACGACCTGGATGAATTTGCTCTTCAGCAACTGGTGAGACATGGTTATTAGGAGGCGCCTCCGGACGCACTCCCCTCCTCTCCTGAGGCAAGGGCAAGATGATTGCGAGGCATGAAAACATTTCCAGGTGATATACTGATTTGAACGCCATTACCCTTAGCATGTATCGCTGCAGTGTGTGCGTAACTTGCACTCGCATACGACGCACGATACTGCAAGTCCATTTATGAGAGTATGTTTGTGGCTCCCTCGTATGATTTGTGTGTCCTAAATATGACTGTATCACTGCCGAATGACCTCGGATGCTAGTCATACTGCGCCGACAGAGGGTTACTTGTATGTGCGACCTAACCACATCTGCTCTCTTGGCTGTCTCGGCAGGAATGTGTTCCGTCGCGACCTTTGTAACATCCTTTTATTAATGCAACATCCCCAATCGTTATGACTCCGGAAATTGTTCCGGTGTTATATTCGGCAATTCCGAACATTCGTAACAAATAAATAAGCCTTATGACTTTGGTTATGTTTTTTTTCTGTGATTGGTTGGTCCATGGGGCGTCATTTTCATGTTCAGTATTGCTTCGGATGAACCTGTCTGTGATCGACACGGATATCAGAAAATTAATTGATATCTATCATATTTTAATGGCATGTAATACATTAAATTTACCCTGTACGTGTTTGCTACATATTTTTATAGGACTTATTACCGCCAACATTTGTAGTTCACCAATAATTTGGGATGTTCATCGCATCATTTTACTCCACATTTTCTTGTCGAACAACATTATACGAATGAATTCCGATTATTTATATCGGTTGGGAAATGTATTAAGATTCTTGTGACTCATATTATTTTACTCCACATTTTCTTGTCGAACAACATTATACGAATGAATTCCGATTATTTATATCGGTTGGGAAATGTATTAAGATTCTTGTGACTCATATTACCTTCATCTTGACGAGTTTAAAATAAAATCACATGAAAATGTATGAAAAAAAAGACCGCAACACTCGATACAGATATAAATAAATAATCATACAAATAAATATAATCTCCAATTGGCATGGGGAATAGAAATCCCAGTTTTGAACTCCTCTAAGTTTCGAGAAGTAGAACATTCATCACAACGACGAAATTACAAAATTTTATAGGATCATTACGATGATGTTCGTGTTACAGTTGTTTGATTACCTATTATTGTCTTGATATTTTGACCCCAATAATATGTTGGGTAATCTAATCTGATATTTTTCAAAACAGAGAAACGAAATGCCTCTTGGCTATTTCAGTTCCTTTTATGAATATAACGATGTTTAGGATTAAAGGTTTGAATCTTATTTAGGTATAACAACTGTTGGAAAAAGTTGGGAGACATTACAAATAAACGATAATATGATTCTGGTATTCGTCAGCGCGAACGCAATTTCAAATTTGAGCAATTCTAACATTAATTAAGAGGTAGTGGTAACACACATTCACCTTTACATTTCAAAATAATAGCACTCATATCGTAATTGTTTAATATGTCATTACCAATAGAAAATGTCATGTTGAACTTACAATTTTCTGAATACAAAGTGAAATAGGTTCGGTAATTCGTTTGAGTATTCATCACCACATAATGTTTACACTGATCTTTAATGCATAAATTGAGTATTGAAATGGCCAAGATTAGTTTTTAAATAATATTCACTCATTGCATGTTAGCCACACGAGTCACAAACCTTGAAATTAAACAGATCCTTACAACAACAGATTGTAACTACGGAGCATGAAACCTTACAACGAGCAATTAAAATCTCGCTGATATTATACTGGTTCCTACTTGTACGAGATGAAAGGAAATGCTAGGATATGAAGCAAGAAAGCAACACGCGATGACACTGATAATCAATAAATAGTTGACACTGAAAGTGAAAAACTGACAGAAAATTACTGTTCGAGAATTTTGCAGCGCATAAGTTCAAACAGGTGTCAGCGCACAGGTTCAAACAGGTGTCAGCGCACAGGTTCGAACAGGTGTCAGCGCACAGGTTCAAACAGGTGTCAGCGCACAGGTTCAAACAGGTGTCTGCTCACAGGTTCAAACAGGTGTCAGCGCACAGGTTCAAACAGGTGTCAGCGCACATGTTCAAACAGGGGTCAGAGCATACGTTAAAACAGGTGTCAGCCCACATGTTCTAACAGGTGTCAGCGCACAGGTTCAAACAGGTGTCGGCGCACAGGTTTGAACAGCTGTCAGCGCACATGTTAAAACAGGTGTCAGCGCACAGGTTCAAACAGGTGTCAGCACACAGGTTCAAACAGGTGTCAGCGCACAGGTTCAAACAGGTGTCAGCGCACAGGTTCAAACAGATGTCAGCGCACAGGTTCAAACAGGTGTAATATTAGTTCACGCTTACAAATTTCCATACGACGTTCTCGAATATATTCGGATCGAATTCCAAGTTTTGGTTTCTCTGTAATTGAAAAACAGTTGGGATTGTGTTGATGAATTTCTCTGTATTGGTGATACTCTACTCCTACGAGTACTGTAGCCTTGGTTATTAGACCTTTCCACTTCCGAACCCATCACTAACGACGCCGGAGAATTTTCATACAACCTGTTCTGTATTCCTGCCGCATTGATTTTGATGAAGTATATTTTTAGGTATAAAAAGAGTATATAATAGAGCAGAAGAACTCATGACCTGCCGGACTGGTAATTGGACAAATTTCTTTAGGCTAGTGTTGGATTTTTTCTACATAAATTCGACGATTTTTTTTTATTTAGAATGCACTGGGAATAGGTTTCCTGCTGAAGTGACTCCTTGATGAGGTGGGTCAGGAGCGACACCATAATTAAGGAAATTGTTGCTGTTACATTTGCTTGGTATGTTAATCCAGCCAGGGCTGCTACAGTATTAATCCAACAAGGGCTGCTACAGTTTTCTAACCATTTATAATTGTTTTTACTTCGTTCTGGCCCACTGTGTTAGAGAATCTATGTTCGTGTTTTTCATTCCAATAATAATGTTCAGAAGGGAAGCTGTTTTTAGCAAGAGATTCATTTAGATAACCAGGTACAGAATTATTGAAGACTTTTAAAATCGTTGATGAGGTCATACATTTTATTAACTAATTTTTATAGATTGTTAGATAAGAGTTTTATCCCAGTTTTTGTAAGGTAGTAATTAAATGTTTCCGATTACCTGCCATGCAAGTACTGTATGGTTACAGTTTCCATTGCTGCATCGTTCTGTGCTCACAGGATACTTTATCAAAGTGCATTACATGAAAGGCATCCATATTGACAATACATTGGCGTCTTGCTCTCCTTCTTAATGTCCATATTTTCTTGGATTGACAACGCTATATAACGCGATAATTTTATTTTATAGTCACCCAATGGAGATTAAAATAGAAGTTATTTAACACCATCAAATACTGCAATCCATTTTAACGTCCAACCCATCGTCTGAAATTTCAAACCGAACAAATTAATAAAATCGACGGACATTGGGTATTGCAAAACGCTTCTTTTTTTTACTCAGTAAACACTTGCAGTCAGAACAAAAACCATTGTCTAATTGTTGGGTATTTCCTCTCTGAGTTCGTTCAAGATAAAAATCGCTTCAAGTTTGCTTTGAACTGTTGTTCCTTCTGCCAATAGATTTTTTTTTCGAATCTCGACCGTCACGGAGCTGACCGATCCAAAGATGCCTTCCTTGCTATCCCTTATGCTCCTTTTTTTTCAAATCTCTTAGACCTAAATTAGAGATAATGTTAGGTAAAGAAGAAGCAAGTTTTTTTTTGTTTTTTCTCCGGCAATTTAAATCTGTGAAAAGGTTTCTTATCAAATTTATTTTGCAGGCGACACAATTATATTCCAATCGTTATCGTCTTTTCATGCATGGCAACCTATGCAGTTCAATGTTTAAAATGTATGTTTCGAACTCCTATAAAGCAATGCCAGCCGACATGAGATATTTATCGAGTTATCCACTCCGCAATTTTTCAATGATGCAGATGATTATCGTTTCTCGTCCCCACATACAACCGAACAATTTTTTTTTATAAATTCAACAGATGGGGCACACCGATAAGACGGTTCCCCCTTCAATTAGTCAAACAACGACTCGTGATTCACAATTGAAGTATCTGCTACATGGCTTGTTTATAAGCACGAATGTTACTTTGTGTACCAACTTCATATCATTACTGATCTTCACTGACTTACCTCCTGACCAGTGGATTTATTTAATCAACAAATATATTTTCATAGTGACTTCCTCAGCTGGTCTCCCATACCATACACAATTTGAAGACACCGGGGTTAACAAGAGTAGAATATATTGACGGCAATATCCTATAAACAAAATTACTGTTTATGAAGCGCCATGAATTTAGGATGACAAAAATACCACATTACGTAACCGTAAATATTATTGGAATGCATTTACGTTGTTTTGGATTTTGTTCACAAAATATGAACAGTTTGAAATACAAACATTTCAAATTTGCGAATGTATATGTTTAAATTGCTGTCCAATTGCTTGGTACTACATGTTTACACTCTAGAGATTGCCTACCTATTTATGTTTCTCATACCCAAATTAGTAAGCTTTTTTAAACCGAACGATTATGGATTGTCTTGTTTATATTAGTTCACTATTAGTTCACTATTAGTTCACTATTAGTTCACTATCAGTTCACTATTAGTTCACTATTAGTTCACTAATAGTTCACCATTGTTTCACTATTAGTTCACAATTAGTTCACTATTAGTTCACTATTAGTTCACTATTAGTTCACTATTAATACACTATTAGTTCAGGGTCAAAATCATGATTTTTTTCTTCACTATTTTGTAAATTTCACTTAACTTTGTTACAGTCAACGATGTTGCACTACCCACCAGCCACGAATGCAGTAGATCTAATGTAACGAGGCCAAAGACTATATGAGAGTGTTCGTGAACATATAGTGCCGCTATATGTAGAGACTCTTTAATTTACAGCCAGACGGAATGCACGAAAATATCGTCCGGCAGTCATATCAAGCGGGTAGCAGTAAATATTTTGCAGAATCCACGTACGGCTATCCAGGGAAAATTTACCCCCAAGGGAATGGTGATGACAGAACTGACTAACAGGGTGAACTTGTTAACCGGTGCCTTGTGGAAGAGGGACTACAGTGGGAAGTAAGTGGAGGTTTGATATACCTCATATGAACTGTCTATGCTGAGTAATGGTTCTCATAGAGCCTATTGAATTGTTGTTGCTTGTCGGTTTGACGATATGTGTCAGACGGCGTTGCATATTAAATTAGATTAAATTATTGTTGGGGACACAAAGAGAACAGTACTAAACTAACACTTCGATTTTTTTCTTTCTCATGGAAAGGGTACTACCGATACGTCGGAGAAACAGTAACAACCATTTGATGTGTAAATGATGTGTAAACAAGATCCAGTGAGTAAACAATGTCGTGGCATGTCTGCATACACCAATTATCCTATTATTCATGTCATAGCACATGCTATAGCACAGGGCAATCTATCTGTGAATGACCTTTTGATATTTCCTCTTGTATCTCAAGCAGGTTAGCGATTTTATTCATTCTAGCTAAGCATCTCCATTGTGGCATCCAACATTGTGCCTGCTCAATACGGTAACATCTGCTCTTTGTGTTAAATAACGTTAAAAAAAAAATGACGGTGTCTAGTATTTTAAATGGGATTTGCTGGTTGATGCTTAAATTGTTGTTGATTGCTTTCGTTAAGATCATTATGCGTTGAAAAAATTAAAAGAAGCATGACTGGTCCAGATTGATTTTAGTGGTATTTATTTACCTATTTACTCTCAGGCTTTTTTGCAACCGTCGTCCAGTTGATTTTGTAGTAATTCGCCGACAGGTTCCCTGTTGTTGAGAGTTAGTTTGTGTGCAATGAGGATGATTCGACCTAGATGGAGTCGTCGTGAGGCGGAGTTGTGCATGAAGCTGTCACGGATTCTGAAGTGAGGTATGCGAAAGATTGTTGATCGGTGGTTTGTTTGGTCAACATGAACGGAAGCAATCATGAACGAATCGAAGCACAACTAGAAAAACATCCAGCATATGAGATCTGTATCATGAGGCATGCTGGTGTACTTTTGGTAGTCATCTCTTTGTTGGCAAAGTTGCCTGTCCCGTTCCCTGGCTTTGGTGGAGTATTGACTTCGTGTTTGGTTTCTTATTCTGAGTCACACGTGATTGTGTGTGGCCAACTTCATATCTTCTTGGCGGACTTTCAACGTGTCATCCAGCTCATCCTCACCATGTGTCGAGTGCCTGCAATCAGTATCCACTTTTCGGGCCGCAGTATAGAGGATCTGCTTAGGCCTATGCTTTCTTACCAATTGGTCTCTGTTCGCACAATGCAGCGTTCTATTGAGTTGATCGAGAGCGAGTGCATCGGTGATGGCGATGCAGATCTTTACAGTTGGTCCTGAGCTCGTATCCGCCATGAGCAGTTCAATTCCCCATTTCGATTGTGAGCTCTACTCGCTTGTGATAAAATTTTCTCGTTCAAGTTTTTAGTCAATCGTATCTTTCTTTCAGAGATTCTCCAGCTAATTTTTCTTTTGTGACTTCATCGCTGTTTTCAACTGGATGGATTAGTAAACTATCCGTCGGCGTTCTGAAGCTTTTATTCCTCCCAGTCTTGATAACCATATAATCTAGGTAGACAAAATTACCTATGTTGCTTATCATTGTTTAGTATGATAACGGTAAACAATTATCACATCTCAATGACAGTGGACATCACGATTTTTTGGACATCAAAAGACATCACATCATGCTCCCACCAATTCTGACATTTGCGTGAATTTCATTATTGGCAATCCTGCGCCAAAAACCCTTGCATCGCACTAAAGGTATGATGAAGAATTCTGTGCTTGGATGTGAATGACTGTCCAAACTTAATAAGAGCTTAGTAACGAACAAACTCTGTCTATCATGAAATGTTCCTAGCCGGGCACTGAGAACCAGTCATCCAGTTCTCACACTTGTTCTTCTTCCCACCGATTAACGATGTTACCAACTGTCATATAAAACGTGGAATATATTTTGTCTGTATGACTAGGTCTGTAGGCGCAATTGAACATTTCTTCCGAAAATACGAGACATAGTCTAGTAAATAACCAAGCGCACATAAACGATGTACGACTCATACAATTTTTTTTATTATCGATCGAAAACAAATGACAATCCAATTGCGTTTGAACATATTTCTTCATATCTGCAAATGTTAATTCCATGTATCAAGTCTCCTTCGTGAATTCTATGCTAAAAAAATAATATTCATCAGAGTTAATTACAGTTGATTGCATGGATATTCAGTTACCGGTACCCTGCAGAACTAACGCAGAACTGCCATAGAAATTGGATTCCGTGAGTGGTATAGATACATTTTTTTAATTCACCCCTATAGATATGTTGAACAATTTCGCTCGGGGCGATCGACCCATTTTAATGTAAATTGGTCGCTATCTTTTCCTGTGCAATATTTTTAAGGACCACTTTATAACTAATCCTTCTTCAATCGACCTTTCGCATAAAACAATTTGTAATCCGTTGATAGATTCCGACATCTATCAATTAATACTGCACCGTTTGACAAGCGATATCCTAGACAACAGTCGATCATCGGGAAGCTAACACTGGAAAGGGGACCCTGCTACGCAAAACAGGGAACATTTCAAACTTTCCTAAGGAATAAATCGCTCTAAATCACTGTAGGTATGTTAACTACATCACTAAATCGCTCTAAATCACTGTAGGTATGTTAACTACATCACTAAATCGCTCTAAATCACTGTAGGTATGTTAACTACATCACTTCCATGTTAGATGTACCCGATGGGCGTCGGTAAAAATTGCATGTGTTAAGGATGCTGTAGGTTACTGTTACTTTCTGTTCTATACTACAATAATCACCAAATTTGCTTAGACCCCTTGCAACTTTCATACGGCGGGAGTTTCATATCAAGAGCATAACTGCAGACATTTGCTCCCTGCAAAACGGACTTATTCGGCCTGTTTTTTCCCTTATTTTTCCGCCGCTTTCCTACCATTTTTTATCAGAATTGGGACCGTCGTCCAATACAATTATCCATATTAAATTGCAGGTTGTAAACAACATGGAAAACGTATACACTGTCAATAAAGTGATGAATCGTGACGTATGGAATGCATGAATAGCCGTGTATAATAGCAGGACTACAGACACTGTTTTCACGGAATGAATTTTGCGAAACGTCTTGAAATTTAAAGCTTCATTTCATGCCGACGAATTAATGCTAGTAAATAGCTATCACGAATGAGGGAAATACTGTTAAAGCAGCAATCACGTTATCCGATTGCGTTATAGTTTTTTAGTAATATGTCCACAATAATTTTAAATCACACCGAACCATTTTAGAAACAGTGTTCGCCGAACAGAAGTTCTTTGTGCTCGAGAAATATTCATTTAGCTCGCACCTAAATCATAAATGTATGTTGTCGATATTTCCTAGAGTTCGATATTTGGTAAGAAAATCCGTCATCATCCAATGAAGAGAATAATTTGTGTTTAAAATAAAATGATGCCTCTTCAATGTTACAAGCTAACATGTTTAATCAGTCTCTTCTATTTCAAATGTCTGACGGATTGGTGATTAAAAGTACCAGCTCAATTACTGATCGATATTAGGATGTTCAATTTTATAATATATTTGCAGGCTGTCATTATTGATGTGGGTGATCAAACGATGAAAGCAGTTCTCATACACTGTTTTGTGGGTGATCAAACGATGAAAGCAGTTCTCATACACTGTTTTGTGGGTGATCAAACGATGAAAGCAGTTCTCATACACTGTTTTGTGGGTGATCAAACAATGTAAGCAGTTCTCATACACTGTTTTGTGGGTGATCAAACAATGAAAGCAGTTCTCATACACTGTTTCGTGGGTGATCAAACAATGAAAGCAGTTCTCATACACTGTTTGGGAAAAATAGTACATTTTCGTTGTATACATACAGTACTGCATACTTTGCGTTTCTGTTCGAAATGTAGCTGTATCAAATAGTGTTAACATATTCATCGCAGTTATATAGTATTTCAGCCAATACAAACGCAGGAAGGAAATTGTTAATGTTTTGTTGAGTGCTTTTGCTAAGCTATGATATTCAGGAAATCTTGTTTGTGCCAATAAAGACGGAATAACAAAATGAAGCTGCGGCTCAATACAACTTGTTTCACCAGACCTCCCAGATGCTCCTGCTACACTAAATTGAGCTTCAATGTGAACCAATAAATGGGAAACCGATATCGGAGACTGAGATTTGGAAATGTTCTCTTGAGGCAAACCTGTTGCATCAAACATCACAATGTGCCTTTGATTTCCAGGATGACTGAGACAAATTACTTGAATACAAACATTGTTCGATCTAAGGCATCAAGAAGCCTTGAATCCACTGTCCATATATAAATAACGTTGAATAAATTTTAGCATTACGAATGTCAAATATATTAGACTGCCTGGTACAGATACAGATACAGACACTAGGCCGCATCCCCCAGAAAGAGGGGTGGCCGACGGCCAGGCCTCACCTCACACCCTCATACGCTCACACTCACACAACTTAGCTCTTTTGTGCTAAAGGGTCCGGCCGGTAGTCCCTCAACTTACACTCTGGGTCACAAGTGTAGTCCGAGGATCCGTCGTCAGCAGCAGGGCCCGACAGTTTTCAATGGATTACCCCCGCGCGGTCATAATGACCCGGCCCTTCCCACCCACGACCATCCCGACAGCGGGATGCCGAGGGCGGAAAAGCACATCAGAGCAGCTTAAAAATCAACTATTCACAACCATTCTTCACTCACGCCTGTTCATTGCACGTCCTCTAGCCACCTCCACATTGATGTCTCTCCTTCCCAACGCCTGCTTCAGACCATCCATCCACCCAAACTTCGGTCTACCTCTAGGCATGCGACCACTCGCCTCCGCATTCATCACCCTTTTCACCAATCTCCCTTCATCCATCCTCTCCATGTGCATGAACCATCTCAGTACACGCGAATCCACTCTGTTCTCCAACTTCTTCACCATCCCTGTTCTGATTCGAACCACGTCGTTGGTGATCCGGTCTCTCAGCGTTACTCCAGCTATGCTCCTCAGACATTTCATCTCGAAAACATCCAACCTTCTTCTCTCCTCTGCTCTCACCCCCAAGCCTCAGCTCCGTAGAGTACAGTTGGGACAACAACACCCTCATACAGCCCTCTCCTTGCTTCCATCCCCAACGTCCTACAGCTCATTACACTCTTTAGTGCACCCAACACTTTACATTCCTCCTTCACTCGCGCCTTTACTTCAATTTCCACTAATTCAGTTTTCTCCACATGTGAGCCCAGATACTTGAAACACTAAACTTCCTCTAAGAGCTCTCCATTTAGAATGACACTAATTTTGCTCGCATCTACAGTCCTCGAGCATTTCATTACTTTACTCCTACCCACGTTCACTCGAAGCTTCCTCTTCTCACACACTCTACCAAACTCAGACACTAGCCTAAATAGCTTCTCCTCCGAATCCGCAACCGAGGATCCGTCGTCAGCAGCAGCAAATAGCAACTGGCTCAACTGCCAACTGCGCCCATTCGCTTCCAACAGTTCCAAGCCACGACCCAGCACACTCGCATTCACCTCCCTGACCACTCCATCCATATGGAGGTTGAACAGCCTCACCTCTCTCCTCACTCTGACACATGCTCGGCTGTCAGCATAGAAACTCTGAACCGCTTTCAACAGATGTCCGCCCACTCCATACAAACGCAACACCCTCCACAGCGCTTCCCTGTCAATTCTGTCGTATGCCTTCTCCAGATCCATGAAGGCCCAGAACACATCCTTTCCTTTGGCAAGGTACTTTTCACATACATGTCTCATTGCAAAAATCCGATCGGTTCACCCTCTACCACTACTAAAGCCACACTGTTCCTCGCCAATTGCGCAGTCCGTACAGTCTCTAATCCTTTCGATCAGCACTCTCCCGTACAACTTACCAATATACATAACAGACTGATACCTCTCGAGTTGCAGCATTCATTTTTATCTCCTTTGTCCTTATATAGCGGAACAATGCAGGCACTGCGTCACTCACTCGGTACCACGCCTGCCGCAAAACACAAGTTCAGTAACCTCACCAACTATTCGACAAGCGTAACTCCACCCTTCTTCAGGCATTCGGTCGCAACTCCATCCAAACCAGGGGCTTTCCCTGCTTTCATCTCGTCCACCGCCTCCTGCACTTCTTCCTGGTAATGTCCGCAACAGGTCTTTCTCCCAAAACTGGCATCCGAGCACCACCACCCATAGCAACAATGTCAGCCTCTCTGTCATCCTCAACATGCAACTACTCATCAAAATGCTCGGCCCACCTCTTCCGTACATTACTACTTTTAAACAACAACTGGCCGTTTTTATCTTTCACCACTTCCCCCTTCCCGGTCTCTCCCTTTCTCACCCTCTTCACCTCTTTCCAAAACATCTTTTTGTTTTCCTCAAAATTCCGGCACAACCGTCTGCCGCACCTGGCATCAGCGTCCCTTTTGGCTCTCCTCACCATCCGCTTCTCCTCGTTTCTCCTCTCTTTGTACCTTCTACAAGCCACCTCCGACTTCACCTGCAACCACTCCTCAAACGCACCTCTTTTCCGTTCCACCTCCAGTTTGACCTCCTCGTTCCACCACTCGCAGCCTTTCCTCCTGCACCCGCCCCCACGGCGCGCACCACACACCTTCTTCGTACATCTCAGCAACGCATCTCTTAACGTCTCCCATTCTTCTTCCACATCTCTCAGATCCTGTTCTCTCACGTTGTCATATTCTTCCTTCAACGCCTGATGGAACTCCTCGGCTCTACTTTTCACATTCAGTCCACTCACTTTCACTACCTCTCTTCCTCCTCCCACTCGTTTGTTGCCCTTCCACTTCTGCTCCACTCTTAATCTACC
>SDVV010002863.1:0-22226 GCA_016164225.1 Gammarus roeselii
CTCTCTCACTCTCTCTCACTCTCTCTCACTCTCTCTCACTCTCTCTCACTCTCTCTCACTCTCTCTCACTCTCTCTCACTCTCTCTCACTCTCTCACATTCTAACCCAATCTTCACTTCACCCGTCCAAATCCCACTTGGCCAAATCCCACTCGGCCAAATGCCTTGCTAGGGCAAAGTTTCTAGGGTTATGTTCCAAGTCGGACATCCAAGTAAATGAAACATGAGTTGGGATGTCCGTAGAGCTGTTGCGAATTATTTGTTACGAACCTTCAGAAGTCAGGTGGGCGTTTAAATTTCTTATAGTCTATCTCCTCAACTTTTCTGTATGGTTCAAAATGCTAATTCACACACTAAAATTATTTGATTCGCAATCCTGATTCCTTGCGTATTTTAATCATATTATGGAATAAGCTATTACAATCACATGCAACTGTTGAACAGATGGAAGATGGAAATGACATCCCTGCACTGTATGCTTACATTTCCTATCAGTCCCCTCCAGTTGCACTGCTGCACCTCTAGTGCAGGACATTCCTGCACTGTATGCCTACATTTCCTATCAGTCCCCTCCAGTTGCACTGCTGCACCTCAAGTGCAGGACATCCCTGCACTGTATGACGACATTTCCTATCAGTCCTCTCCAGTTGCACTGCTGCCCCTCAAGTGCAGTCAAGGGAAACATGTTGACAAATATTATTCCTCCGGTTAAGGTTAATGAATTGTTACTCAGATTTTTTTTATTACCAAACAGTAATGCAATGCTTCAAGAAAAATGAGTTTAGTGTACGGGTATTTTTTAATATGACATCTATCAATGGCTGTCTGAACAACGGGAAAATTGAATTGCATGTCTAGCTGAATCTTTGCGTTAGCTGATCTCGTTGTCAGGATTCACACATCATATATTAAGGTGACACTCTACTCATGGTGAGATTTCATGAACTGGCTTTGAAAATATATAATTTTTTTGGACTATCCTCTGTTGGTGTTTTGTGGGTGTGCCTGCGTTGCTGATGTGTCTCTGGGCCGTATAGAACACGCTGTGAGGTGTATCAATTGCACAATAAGCCGTTTACTGACCTCTGTGTTATCGGGTACCTTTGCCTTGGTATCATAGAATGCAAACTGGAAATCGCATTCCCAGAAAACCGTTCATTCGTACAGGCTAATGTGGTAAAATCATTAACTGCATTGAACATTTAACGAATTGCTATATTTAACTTCTTAAAATTGTTTACAATTATACAGAACTTAGAGTTTCTTCCAAGTTTAATTTCTAAGAGCAGTTTATATATTTTTTCAGCTATGCATCAACGCGCCACCGAATGTTTAGGAGCAGATTTTCTCGCAAAAAGTAACCCAGCGATCACATGACGAGTTTCCTAGGAAGCTGCGAGTTCAGCGAAAGATTCCCCGAAGTCCGGATGCTGCATCAGCAAAGAAACGGCCAGGAAAAGGGCCACAAAATAAACACTGGAAGGAATAAATCTTCCTTTCTCGATGATATTGGGTGCAAAGTTTACTCGATAGCTTGTTGGGAAACGTAATTACATCACTAGAGGATATAGTGTTCTGCTAACACAGTTCACTGTAATTGGGAGTGAGGGGCCTTATACTGCCGACCACTATCATTGGGAGCGAGGGGCCTTATACTGCCAACCACTATCATTGGGAGCGAGGGGCCTTATACAGCCGACCACTATCATTGGGAGCGAGGGGCCTTATACTGCCGACCACTATTATTGGGAGCGAGGGGCCTTATACTACCGACCACTATCATTGGGAGCGAGGGGCCTTATATTGCCGACCACTATCATTGGGAGCTAGGGGCCTCATACTGCCGACCACTATCATTGAGAGCATAGGGCCTTATACTGCCGACCACTATCATTGGGAGCAAAGGGCCTTATACTGCCGACCAAAAATGATATTAACTGTTTTCTAACTACAAATGTTCTGACATGAATCAATATCAAAATATATTGTTGGCGAGAGGTCATCCATCGTGGAAGAGTGTTCAATAAATAGCTTTGATGACCTGGGGGCAACTTACACTGACATGGAGTTCCTGCAAACAAAATCTGGCGTCCTAACGCGTTTCTTCGGATGCCTTCATCTAACAATCTTTGAGTTTTATTTACAAAAGTTGTTTGATCATCTGGCGCTCCTTATTTAATGGACTTGAAAAACTATTATTTTGCCGCATGGTTTGATATTGCCGTCATATGCGTTTATTTGGGCACTTGTCATAGGAGCAATAGGGTTTGCGAGGCCGCCAAATGATTACATCGGATACCAAGCCACTAATAGACGTAAATCAGCCATCAATTATCATATGCCACTCGTTAGATGTTTAATCATTTCAACGCAGTTGAATAAATCCTGTTGAAAATGTCTGTTATTGGCAGGTATATATTTAAAACACTTCACACTGAAGTGCTTTAAATATATACTTTCGAACGGGTCGTTTGGATTGGTGTGGAATATTTGACGAATTGTTGATACAAACAGAACCAACAACATTTGAGTACCATTGCCATGTATGATGATAAAGACGACATATCTGGAAGATTAAAACAAAACCAACAACATTTGAGTACCATTGCCATGTATGATGATATAGACGACATGGCTGGAAGACTAAAACAAAACCAACAACATTTGAGTAGCATTGCCATGTATGATGATATAGACGACATGGCTTGAAGATTGGATCCATATTTTCTCATTTGGCGTGTTCAGAAAGTTTCATCCTGTGAATGGAGCGTGCCGTTGGGGGCGGGGGAGAAGGCCTAAACCCTCCGCCCACAGCCGTGCGGTACGATTGCCGTGACTCGAACATCCAACCTGCTGTACTATTGTTACCTGGCCCTCTAACCACCCGCCACCTCGCCCATCTATTTACTTTTTGCTAGTTCAGCAAACAAACCGAGTGGAACACTTATGTGTTGACTAGTTGAATGTTGTAGTGCAACTCAAGCCTTGATAAGGAGGAAATCTACAATCAATGTAGCTAGTGTCATTTTTTTATCACCTTGATATTCAGCGTTCATCAGATCTCCATATGGTTTTTCTAATTAGTTTGTGAATCTTGGAGCGAAAGAAAATTCGGCAATGATTATTCTACTAGAAGGAAACGAACGATGCCACCCCAATCGTTAATTAAATTTTTTACGAGCATTTGTTACCTCAGTGTATCTGAACAACACTCCTAAATTATTTTTTCATTGGAATTGTTTATACAAAGTTTCCATATAATCGGTAAAATGTCTATTTATAAATCATGTGTAGCTCTTTTAGCTACTTTAATTTATTTTGCATCTGTTCGTATCATATCGTTCCTGTGAGAAAACTCACCAACGAACTCGGAGGGGAGGTTTGGGTAACACTTCTCTATTCCTCTGTAGAGTGAAACACAAGCTACCGTCATGTCAATAAAATCACTCTGATTAATGACTTAAAACATTTGTTTTCTCCCCTACATACGTTGTTGTTGGTCACTAACTCAAGCGTGCCTGGCTCTTTGGCCTACGTGTTATGAACATGCAAACGCTGGTCTCTAATATGCTCGCTCTGACCCCCTCTCCTCGTCAATGTGTTTCTGCAGCACACAAGTCGTCCCATTACCCCCCTCTGTATCACCGTGATGGGAGCCCGCAAGGTCGGACTCTGCAGCTGCTTCGTAATTGGATTAGGAGGGACACTATCGTACAAGGGGATTGCCTTACCGCCGTGAATAATGTTAGTAGTTTCATAGTACGCGGGGCACGAGTGAGAGTTTGCTGTCCGCCAGATATATCGAGCTGGATGAAAAATTTTACACATGCTGACCGTTGAATGAGAATTTGATCAACGAAAGTATTACCTCGGTACGTCACTTTGTTGAAGCATTTTTAAGATTGATCGGTTAGCGTACTTGAAATGTTTCTATGTCGTGTGCACTGCTTCTGATACGTCCGAAATCTGTTATTACGACGAGCTGGCGATGACTTCAACGAGTCCAGCTGCCATTACGCCCACGGGCGGACAAGCAGCCACTCAAATGGGCAACTGTCGAAAACTGCACCTCCATCGATACTGCTCGGGCCATGACTAACCACCGCAACGCACCCTTCCTGAGGCGAGCTCTGAGGTATTTTTACTGGACAAATGTCAGAAAATTTTCCTAACCTTGCCAACCAACCAGGAAACATTCTGCAGCGCAACCTGCAAAGTTCATCCACTAGTCGAACAGCTCGCCCACCTCAACGCACTGCACAAGCTTTGGTTACCACAAGCACAAGCCTCCTCTCTAAGTCTTGTCCACAAACAGACTGCCCATGCCTCGGTTACCTCGAGCATAAGCGCGCTCTTCAAGCCCTCTCAACTAACGCGCTGCACAAACCTCTGTTAGACCGCGCACAAGCGCTCTTTCCAAGCTCCGTCCACTACTTCGAGTAAGAAGTGTTTCGCTGCATCAACCCTGCAAGCCTCTGCTACTCTCAAAGTCTCAAGCTATGGCTTACTTCCACCTCAAGCAGCATATGCATATGTACCTTATGCATTCAATATACTGTGTTGAATCTATCCGGGTGTTTGTCTCTGTCTTGGTCACTCTCTAATTGTGTGGTGTACCGGTCGCCCGTGTGCGGATACTCGTATTGGATACTGGTTGTCGCGGTGATCGCGTACATGGCCTTGTAAAAAAAGTTCGGTCCCGGGCCTAAACGAATCTTGTGGTACATCGTATGCTCCTCTACCATATCATATAATCATGTGTCCCTTGGCGTAGAGAGGTTGTGTATGAGAACAGGTAAAATTTAGTTTTATTCAATATTATATAACCAGTAGTGAATCTAAAATTGTTGTGAGGAAATCTAAAACCTTAACTCTGAAAACTTCAATTTGATTACAAGGTTTCGATGATGGGTTTTGACAGTGTCTCTTGACAGTGTCTCTCGACAGTGTCTCTCGACACTGTCTCTCGACACTTATGCTAGCGGAATAGGAGTTGGTCGGACAATTAGGTCCCTGTACGGGGCTTAGTAAGGTTGACGTCAGAACTTCGGTGGAGTTGGACCCCCTAAATCTATTCGAAAGTTTTGTCAAACAAATCACATTTGTTTTGGTGTATGTCGTTTCGGTCTTCAATTGTCACTGCGAACAATGCGACAGAGATTTTGTCCTCGATCACTGCAGAGTCCTGCTTGGTCATCGACCACTGCAGAGTCCTGCTTGGTCATCGACCACTGCAGAGCCCTGCTTGGTCATCGACCACTGCAGAGCCCTGCTTGGTCATCGACCACTGCAGAGCCTTGCTCGGTCATCGACCAATGAATAGCCCTGCTCGGTCATCGACCCATGCAGAGCCCTGCTCGGTCATCGATCACTGCAGAGCCTTGCTCGGTCGTCTACCCCTGCAGTGCCCTGCTCGGTCATCGACCTCTGCAAAGCTCTGCTCGGTCATCGACCACTGCAGAGCCCTGATGGGTTATCGGCCACTGCAGAGCCCTGCTCAGTCATCGACCTCTGCAGAGCCCTGCTCGGTCATCGACCACTCCAGAGCCCAGCTCGGTCATCGACCACTGCAGAGCCCAGCTCGATCATCGACCTCTGCAGAGCTCTGCTCGGTCACATACCTCTGCAGAGCCCTGCTCGGTCATCGACCACTGCAGAGCCCTGCTCGGTCATAGACCTCTGCTGTGCCATGCTCGGTCATCAACCAATGCATAGCCCTGCTCGGTCATCGACCACGGCAGAACCCTGCTCTGTCATTGACCCCTGCAAAGCCCTGTTCGGTCATGGACCCCGGCAGAGCCCTGCTCGGTCATTGACCCCTGCAGAGCCCTGCTCGGAAATTATTTTGCGCTGAGAATTGTTTCGATCGCTACACGCTTCTGGAGCTCAGATCCGAACTACTTCCTCAAGCGGGAAATTACAGAACAATTTTCCATATTCTAGACGATTTTCTCAATAGAAATAAATTTGAATTGAAAAATACTAACCTAATTCACATTAGTTAGCCGACTAGACGATAGTGGGTGTGCGTAGCTTCTAAGCGCGACCTAATGTTTATAAAAAAGGTAAGAAGATAGAGAAATAGCATATGTTTACTGCTCCCTCTTGACATCTGCTATTTATGGACTCTTCCATTTTCATCAGCCTTGCTAATCCATCAGGCATATACTCCATACAGAACACACTGGAATGCGAGGCCGTCGATCGGCAGGCTCAAAATCTAGGTGAATTTTGCAAGCTAAAATTCTAAAAAACTGAGTTTGAGCATCCAGCAAAAGTGCAAACTGAATGTGGATTGCAGTGCAAAATCTCCAACTTTTACATTGTAATTTTTCTCACTTGAAGGAAATACCTGAAACTTCAACCGTTTCTAAGTACGTTTGTAAGTATCTGAACTGGGCCTGTTTACTTACCATCTGTTCTCAATTTATTTGAAATAAATCTTACGTATTATACGGTCTGAGTTCTCATAAATGTTACTATTTTGCAGTTCCTGTCAATGATTTCTGTTTGAGTTTACCATAAGTTTATTTACTGGTGAACATTAATTACCTAGAAACCTTATCTCATTATTATTAATGAAAGTGTACCTCCTGAGCCCAAGATGATGAAATCTTTATCGTGCTTCACATCGATGGGTGTCTTTTACCACACCCGACTAGAGTCGTTCAAGGAATGAGGCCTTCGTCGGAGTTCGGGTCTTGTTCACTGCATGTGTGACCTTTACTAAATTGAATGCGCAGTGTGGACCCATTCAAAGCTTTGTGTACTAATGAACAGGTTGGACAGGTGGTAAACACAAGCTTGTATATCGAGCGGGCAATGTCAATGACTTTTCTGTCGGCTAGAGGGCTGGTTAGGGGCACGAAGAGTAGGCATGGTGGTGCATACGAACACTATCTCAATGCGTAGAAAATCGGTGGGGAATTTTAACTCATTTTAATAGCATTATGATTTTTTCCCGCTATCGCAAATAAACATGTCAAGAGCTTGCGAAAAAATATGAAATTCTTACTTCATTGTTCGTTTTTTGGTCAACAATGTTGATATTGACCACTTCATTCACATCGTTTCCTTTAAGCATTGTTGGACTCGACGTATCGACAATCTCGTGTGTTTTAGATAAGCAGCCCTGTATGTTTAACTTCGGGAACCTTGTAAGTTTGAGATCTGTAACACCACATGTTTTAGAGCAGCATTTTGGTGGATGGATGATTATTCATTTAATAGATCATCAACACTTAATTTTAGTCTTTTATTATTTTTTCGTTCTTGGGCTCTATTATTTATCTCAGCCCTTTTTTCATGGTGACAAATTTTACATTGCTTATTATTCTTCGAGATTGATTGAGACTAGGTGACGTAGGGAATGGGGGTACTCGTGGGACTCCCGGGACCCGGGGTTTCGGAAACCCGGGGGACTTGGAAAACCAGGAGGGTTTGGGGCGACCCACTTGGACCCTTATGGGGCCCTTTGGGACACCCTTCTCACTGGGACCCTCTTGAGAAATTGGGACCCTCCTGAGGCCCCTCTAAATCCTGGAACCTCTGCTCCCCCCCCCAACGCTGTAAAACACAGGAACAGAGAGATGTATAAATGTGGAGTGCTTGAGCAGAGAAATAAGTTATTACAGTCCACAGCATTGCTGACGCAGAGGGGGAGAGCCGCATCGAGGCAGGTCCGCATCGAGGCAGGTCGAGGTGCGTCGAAATCAGTCTAAACATGTTGAGGCAAGTTGAGTTGTGTGTGACGAGCCGAGACTGTCCGAAATGATTCGAGACAAACCGAAATGAGCTGAAACGATAGGGACTCGACGGACCCGGGGAGTTCGGGGGACCCTGGGGACGTGGGTTAGCCTAAAAAAAACATCGGGCTCCTTTAGGACCTGAGGGACCTCTGCCCCCCTACCCTATCCCCCTAAACAATGAGTGTGATTTCAAAGAACTAAGTATTTTTTCAGCCCATGATGAATCTGCCCTTTCTTTCCTCATCACGATACACAATTTAAATGAGGAATGCTAGTGTACTTGTGCGAGAGTCCCTGTTTGTAATTTTGTAAATGTGTTTTTTTAGTCCTCGCTCGCGCGTGCGCGGACCATATGTAATTTATGTTGTTGACCTTTACCGGGTAATTAGAAACCTTGTTGTGCGTTGCGGTTGCGGTTGAAGTTGATCTGATCCGTGAAGCCGTAGACCTTGTACCAATTTCGACAATACTATCTGTGCGTACTGGCGTGCGTACATATCACTCTTGAGGTTCTGAGGGGTTGGAGGCGGGTATTCATTTCGTTTCGTATGAGTTTTTATCTTGCTTGAATAGATGAATTGTACCAACTGAACTAGACCGCGTAGCTGTAAACATTGTGTTGCGTTGCTGTTGAAGCTGACTTTGTCCGTGTAACCGTAAACCTTGTTCTAATCTCGACGATGCTACCTGTGCGCACTGGCGCGCATACATATTAGTCTTGAAGTTCTAAATGATTGAAAGCGGAGATCCGTTCCGTCTAAACATTTTTCTTGTGCGCACCACCGTGGGTCTGACACGACTAAAATTTTTCAAAATGTTCTAACTTTGACAACGTTGTTTTTCTCGCACGTCGAGGCGTGCGAGCCTACTGGAATCCATGATCGTTGAGCCCTACGGGGGAGCCTGTTATGACTCACGTTGAGGCTCCGGGGGAAATAGGTCTTAAATGAAATCAAATCAAACTTAGATCAGCAACCCAGTATGGATCAGACCATGTCACGGAACAAATAAAAATGATGTCTTAATTTGTTTATTCTATTAACTATTGCTATACTACACATGGCGGTTCCCAACCGGAGTGTCAGCCTCTGGTGCTGCCGGCAATGACACGACGGTCTCTGTGTAAGCCTAATGTGTCCACCATCTTAACTTGGGAGAAACGGCTGTAGGAAATACAATTGTTAAGATTAAATTTATAGCATCAATTTAACTTGAAAAAAATCCATAAGCAAATGAGCTTCCAATGTAAAAAAAATCTAATGCTTCTTTTGATCACACTCCGTGTTTTTGACTTGCATAGCTGAAAAGATATGAATAATATCAATATATGATTTCAATGAAAATTTAGCCGCTGTCAGTTCACGGCTATTTGTGTATAACCTTACGTAAATTACACAGCTTTTTTTCTGAAATTTCCAGGGCTGCACACACAGCGTCTGTGTGATGCCATCCATATCAATGACATCAGTCGCCATTCCATGTAATGATGTGCAATCTGCTTCATACCCCATGCTATTGCCCCCTACCTGATAGCTTTGTGCAGAGGCAGTATCGTAACCACTGAGTGACAAGTGAGTTCGAAAACACCATCGCATACTGTTCTTTGCGTCTAAGCTCCAAAATTAACAAGTTTCCAGTGTATAGAAGTGATTTTTTTTGCTGTATCAAAATAAGAGCCCGTCACCGCTCTAAGCCGAATATCGCTCCGAGACCGGATATCGTCTCGTAAAGGTTAAAGTTTTCAACAAAATTGGAGAGATCGACTATCATCTATTTAGAGCGAGAGCAATAAGGCACCTCAGAGGGATACCCCCCGGGGGTAACCCAGGCTCGCCCGCCTTCCCGCGGCGTCCTCGTTAACCACCAAATTTAATTTGTCCCCTTGTGTGAATATGTTTTGAGTTAAAAAATCCCTCCACCGTCCCCCCCTTTCAATTTGTAGCTACATCCCCTCGCTTGGAGTACAGAGAGGTGAGCCTCCCACTGACATCGGGGTTTGAAAATAAAAAAATCGTTACAAAAAAAGTTTATATATAACAAAAACCGTAGACCAAGAGTATTTAGCTTTAAGTCTAGATATACAGGGTTATACTTAAGTTAATTTTAAGAACGTATATAAATAAACTTATATTCATTTTAATGTATGTGAAGAAGGCCTCACTTTCATTCACCCAGAACCCCGGGTAAAAGCCGGGGATCAAACAATGGGCAAGACCATGCCCTATCGGAGAGGGGTTGACGGCCCCTCCAGAGCGTCGCACTCAAACCAGTCAGCAAGAAAGAACGACGAACCCCTCAGAAGTTCCTCATCGACAGGAGACGTGACTCAGGTCGTAATCGACGACACAAATGAACGCGTCTCGAAGCTGGACGCGAATATAATCGGAATGCAGAATACCCTGGGCAAGATAAGCGAAAGGATAGGCCTTACCGAGCTGGAGACTGAGGACTGCTCAACGCCCTCCAGTGAAGTCGGCGAACGTCTCACTGAACTAAATCCAAAAAAAAAAAAGAACTCGAGAACCTTTTTGCAACTATGAATACCCGACTGAAAGAGCTGATGAAGGGGATAGAGGCCAGGGAACCCGTAACCTGTTCGTGTGCTTCCGATTATAACCTCTCTGATAACATCGCTTTCCTCCCAGCCGAAACTCATAATGCCCGAACATCAAGAAATGTAAAGAGGAGAAAATACACTCGATTGGATGACCACAACCTATTCAACAATGGCCTAAATTGCCAGAACACTTGCAAATGACATTCGATGTCAATGGCAGGATGGATATTTACCCATATAAACTACGAGAAGAACTGGGCTTCATGACTGGCCGTACAATTCTCAAAATCACCGCCAGCGGTGACGATAGCTTCACCATTGAAGTAGACACAAAACTTCTAAATGACACTATACTCTCCAAAAACCAGAATATGCGAAAAGCCTTGCAAAATCATACCATATCAAGGGTTTCCCGAGTGATGAAGCCGACGAGTTCATCACCGGACTCGTCCAATACGAGGAATGTGTGGTTGAATCGAAAATCGCATCAAAATTCGAGCCAAAAAGAAACACCACCACGACCCTTCTGCTTGAATTCAATTGCCCCACCCCACCTAACTACATAGACATACCTTTCTCTAACGCCAAAACCAAGATAACACCCTTCAAAAGACGTCCGTTGCGATGCTATATTTGCCAGAAATACGAACACACGAGCAGATATTGTCAAGGTAAGCAAAGATGCTCACACTGCTCCCAAGACGACCACGATAAACGGGACGATCCCTTGTCGTGCCCATCCGAAGAATCTCACTGCTTTTACTGCTAAGTAAACGGCCACCCTACGGGACACGGAGACTGCCCCCAGGACAAGACTGAGAGGGAGATAATGCAATACCAAACTGAACCCAAAGTCGGGCGACGAGAGGCCGCGATTCGCTCCCCCCAGGCTGACCCTCCCACCCAGGAGAGAAGATCAGCATCATTTCCTACTCACTTCCTCATAACGCTTGTGGATAGCGGTGCGAACAAAGTTGCTCCCTCAATGAACCCATTCACCTTGATGAACTCGCTCGCCAAACAACTGGGAGGTAGACTGAAGGACATGCCGACAGGGAATGAAATATCTGGCCCACGTCGTAGATATCGATCAAAGTAACGCTATACAAAAAAATAATAGAATAGACAAACACAAAGTAACTTTCGAAATACATCCGTACTTCAACGTTACACGAAGAATTATTTTATCTTTCAACTACACTCCTAAAATTGATCTAAGCGCTTTTGCAGCAGGTTTAGCAAAGCATTACGGAGTCACCAACGTTTCTGTAGCAAAATGGATCAAACCATGGAACACCCCCAACACCGCATATCAAATCACTTTCTTAGGACGCGACACACCGGAATCCATAGTAATCCCAGGCGAACATGGAAAAACAAAAAATTACCCAGTGGCGATATGGCCTGCAATGTGCAAAAAATGCCTTGGAATACGGCCACGTCATCAAATATTTGCCAGACATCAAATCCCAACTTGAATGCTACCACTGCCAATGCTTCCATGATCATACAAAACGACCTCAGAGTAACACGAAAACAAGCCATCCAAATCTTTTACGATTGAAAATCAAAACCGCCGCAATACAAATTACGCCAAAGCTGTTAAATCTACAACTAAGTCTACCCCACCAGACGACACTCGCGAACCGTCAACACAACCTATGTATTACCATGACCCCAACACCCCTCTCCAGTACTAATAATACCACAACCAGCCCAGCAACCGCCCCGTGATAGAGGCGGGCGACCCAAGCAATGAGTCCACCAGTGCCCAGGAAAGAACTTCGATGGATGCTGCCTCGGCCGACCACGAGGAGAGCTCCAATAACCCGAAAATTAAGTAGCGAAGAGACTTAAATTCCTCAGACAACAATCGCGGGGCACGCGACGCCCTCTCGCCACGAAGCAAAACGATTAGGAACAGCTCATGACCCACAGCTCGCCTCGATCGGAGCGTTGAACGACTCCTGACCGTCTCAACTGCGACCACACCCAGCGAAAACCAAAGTGTGGTATTCAACCCCCAGCTAACATGCCCGACACCAGAACATCTCACAAACGAGAACGACCATCGCCTGCGCGAGAACGCTCGACAATCTTCAACGAAGAACTGATAACCGAAACCACTGATCGAACATGCACCGCACTCGACTCAAGTATCCCAACGACTACTACTCAGCCCATCATAATGTTTAAAAAGAACTCCACAGAAGAGAAACGCGCTCGCTCAAGAAGCAAACGCAAAGATCGTAACCCCTCTTCCTCCTCCTCCTCCTCCTACAAGAGCACTCACAGCCGAGAACGCAGTGAGTCTAGGAGATCATGTTCTACAGAAAGCGGACGCTCTTGCGAACGCTCTTGCGAACGCTCTCGATCTAAGACACCTGCGCCTCATAGACACGAACACCACAAAAGTACCTAAAAACCACGCAAACGCTCCAGACCATCAAGATCCGAGCGTGAAACAGGTCCGAAATGAACAACAACACAATACTTCAGTGGAATTGGCCAGGACTTAGAAGCAAGAAAGATTAATTATTATCGCTAATCTCCACCCATAAACCTTTGGTGGTAGGCCTCAAGGAGATCAAACTCCGTGACACTGCCTCCTTTACTGTCCCTCAATATGTCATACATCGTCGTGAAGGTCACAATGATGTGACAGCACATGGCGGAGTGGCACTTATGATCCATCAAAGTATACCTCATCGCCTCTTCCCTCTGAGAACAGAACTTCAAGCTATCGCAATGAAGACGTATATCTCAAGACCAATTACAGTGACATCTATCTACTCGTCACGAAACAACGACCTCACGGAGGCACTAATGACCGATTTGCTTAACCAACTGCATCATCCCGGAGAGTTTAACAACTACTATGAAGCGCAAGGATGCGTGAGAACAGACCCCAGGGGAGTAATAATAGCCAACACCATTGACACTCACAACCTGGTCCTTCTCAACGAACACCACCCACTCGGATCACCCTTGAAAGTGAAACCGCCATCGATTTATCAATCTGTTTCCCCACTTTAGCACCCAAACTCGTTTTGGGAGTCCTGCCTTCAACACATGACAGTGATCACAACCCAGTGATCATATCGCTCCTTACTAACCGACCAAACAATTCCGACGCACAGGGACTTCGATTCAACTTCCGGAAAGCTAGCTGGGAGGAATACTCGACACATGTCGCATTGTACGATGTGGAGGGCCTTCGCGAAGACATTTAAGAGCACGACCTTGTCATACATCTATACGAGAAACTCAAAATGCAACTGTCGCATGCGCTCTCCTATTTTTACCCTCAACCATTTTCCCATAACCTTGGTGGTGCCCGGAGGTACAAGAAGCAATGAACCAGCGTGATGGGATGTACGGGGCCTTCCGCCGCGCACGTTCCCTCAAAACCGAGTAGCCTGGAAAAGGGAAACTGCCATGTTCCGCAAACTGAGCGTGGAGAAGAAGCAAGAAAGCTGGACCCAATTAACACAATCAGTCGAAACATCCCTCATTCCCATGTGTGGAGAAAATCTGACTTATCCAAGGTCGCCCCGAGCGACCTATCCACATAGTGTCGGATGGAGACACTGTCTATTCTTCATACGCGGACATCGCGGACAAACTAGCTCAGACTTTCAGCCAAAAATTGAAATCAACATATTATACGACTTCTTTCCAACGGGAAAAGATCCTAAGAGAAAGTGAGCATATGTTGACTTCACTTCCGCAAATCAAGAATTCTACAACAAGCCTTTCTCCCTCCATGAACTACAGTACGCTATCGATCACACTCGTGAAACCTCTAACGGGCCAGACCGAGTGCACATCAATATGATCAAACCCCTTCCTGACAACGCTCTCCAGCACCTACTAAATGGGTTCAATACATTGTATTCAAATTCATTCTTTCCCAATCAATGACGGGAATCCGTAATTATCCCTGTACCCAAACCCGGAAAATGTCACAGCGACCCGCATAACTATCGTCTCATTTCCTTAACTAGCGTCCTATGTAAGACTAGGGAAAGAATTATAAACTCACGCCTAGTCGACTATCTTGAAATGCTTGCAGGCCTTAACAACATCCAGTGCGGTGGCCGTAAGCGCCACTCCACAACGGACCACCTTGTACGACTAGAATCAGACATTAGACACGCCTTCGTCCGAAGACAACATTTTGTTTCCATATTTTTCGATGTTGAAAAAGCATACGACACTAAGTGGAAATACGGGATCATAAGGATCTCCACCGTTAAGGTTCGAGAGGTCGCCTACCACGTTTCATCCACCAATTGCTACAAAACCGCACCTTCGAGTCAAGGTTGGTGACACTCTGTCTCCGTCATATCCGCAAGAAATGGGCGTCCCCCAGCCGACATCGTTCAGTTGGCCGACATTCTTCCCCAAGACGGAAGACTGCTCTCATCACTATACGTGGACGACCTACAAATAAGCTTCAGACACCTCGGCCTCATAACAATTCAACATGAACTCCAAAAGTGCCTAAACTTAGTCGGGAACTGGGCTTCCCTAAACAGATTACTATTCTCGCCCTCTAAAACTAATAGCATGCACTTTACCCTTGTGCCCGGTTTACACCTGAAACCAGTCCCAACGCTGCGCAACACCCCTCTAGTATACGAAGAAACGATAAAATTCCTGGGCCTTGTGTGGGACCCTAAACTCACGCGGCGACCCCACATCGTAGCCCGGGCGACCCGCTGCAAAACATCGACGGGACATTCAATCGGTAACATCTCTGAAGTTCGGTGCCGACATGGACACCGGAATGACGTTGCTCAGAGCAATAATACGATCGCGCATGGACTACGCAGCCGTTGCCCACGATTCAGCAGCCAAAACTACTTTCGACCCTCCCTCGACCATCGCAAACAATGCGTTGCATAACACCAACGGCGCGTTCTGCTCCACCCCAATCGAAGCCCTTAACGTGCTCGCAAACGAACTTCCACTTCCGCTCCAGCGAAACAACCTTTCGTTACAATACTATTTTCAGACTAGAAGTGTTATCAACAACCCGTCAATCAGCTACATCACCAACATATCCAATAAGCGCATTTTCGCGGCTAAAAAGAATGTATGCCCTTCTTTTCTCTACGTGTTGGCAACCTGCTGACCTCGCCAAACATCAATCGTAAAGCTATCAAGCCTTTATTTTCTTACCGAATCATTCAAATTACAACACCAACATGGATGATCAACCCACCACCGGTCAACCTAGACCTGCAAGTGTACCCTAAAGCAACTACTCCAACCAATGCGTACCGGCAGGAATTCCTAAGACAACTTGAGGAAGAATATTTAGAGCATTGCCAGCCGCTGTGTGCAGGGGCATCCCACTCTCGGCCACCCTCCCACAAGAGGCCTCCGTGTTCTCTGCGGAGCTCCACGCACTCGAATTAGCCATCTCTATTGCAAAAACTGATCGCTTCCTCAACAACGTCCTCACCCAGCTCAAAACACTGCACTACGAACATCCCTTTCTACGTAAAATGCAGCACGATCTCTTTGTGATGTCCGAGACGGGTCAGGCAGTTGAATTCCGCTGGATCCCCGGGCACGCGGGAATGAGAGGAAACGAACTTGCGGACTAGCTTACTAAACTGGCATCTACTCACCAAGAACCATTTTTCGCAATAGATTACCGGGACTGGTTTCCGATCATCAACTCCCGTGTAACATCCCGATGGAATGAAATGTGGCAACAGAATGGACAAGAAATACTTTCAGTCAAACCCTCAGTCGGAGAATGGGAAACAAAGTTCACCAACAGAAAAGACCAAGTGTTCATAAACCGCTTGTGCGCGGGACACACGTGGATAACTCTCAACCACCTGATGGATGTCGACATAGGACCAAACGAACCACCTTGCCCTTGTTGCCACCAAGTTGTTATCAGCGTGAAACACTTACTTATGGATTGCCACGCACTCGCGGCAGCCCGACGGGCGTTCCTAAATCCCCCGTGTAACATACAAAGCCTGCTCACGGACCCAACCTACCGTAAAAAGCTTATCGCTTTCGGAAAAAACACCGGACTATATGAAGCTGTCTAAACCCCAAACACCTGTGCAAGTGAGGTGGTCTCTCCACCCCATTACGCACAGAAATAACAACACATTTTACGAAGATACGCGTTAACTCATTACTCTCTCGTACGCGCCAGTACGCGAATATGTCACAATTGAAATATGAACTGACTTCATCTTGACATGACTTATATTTTCGCATGCGAGGCCGTGTGAACTCACCTGAATCAACGACGGTCGCGCCCAACGGGGAGCCTATTATGACACACGTTGAGGCTCTGGTGGAAATGAGGCCCAAATCTAATCAAATCCTACCAGTTGCCGTACACGGCCATGAACTATTGCCGTGAACCCTCGAGTGCAAGATGAATGTCATGCAATATATTTCTGACTGAGGCAGCTATGGCAAAAGGCCTTGGCACCAAAAGAAAGCTAACGGCAGTTCTGCCAAGATTGATTGTGTACACTCAGTGTAGGACAAAATAAACCTATCCAGTTACATCTTCAATATCTTTGTCCATTTTGTGCAGGAAGTTCTGAGCAATATACTCGCAAATGTATCTTGATCTGTATCTAGTCCAGCAAACGTACCTCCAGTTCACGGTGCAGTTCTACCTTTAACCTCTCGTATTGTACAATGATGCCCGAACGTTGAGAGCTCGTGGCTTTCAGCTCGCGTTAGTATAGTTTGGACTGGTCTTAGTGTCTTTGTGTCTTGAGTTCTTGCTCTTATTGAAGTAGGTTGGAGTAAGTCGCCATAGACTTTTCCCTTTGCTAGAGTAAGGCGTTGGCATTGTCGAACTGTATTTTCCTACAAATATTAGAATGTTATCGTTGTACTAACATTGCATGCGTGCGTAATTTAAAGGATCGCCTCAGTCGTAATTTATAGGATCGGAAACTTCTTACTGAGAGACGATTGAACCCTGACTGTTGAGGCACTTCATTCTTTGCATGAATGTTGAGTTCAAACATGACAGGCTCTCAATAATAACTTTCGATATTTGCAGGTACAATTTGTAGCGAAATACCTCTGTTTGATATATTTTTTATTTTGGTATGAATAGAAAGGAATCCAAGCGACGAGAACTGAGTGGAAAAAGTAACGTTAGAGCAGTAACATAAAATAGTGTTACAATTACTTTAATTGTATCGCTATCTGTCTTCGTGGTCCGCCTAAGCCGCTCATTGATATTGCTCAATAGCGATGAACACCTTGATTTTAATCTTGATGGTGTACCTTCAACAAAGCACTTCTAACGTAACCGCTAATACACACCGACAGAGTGTTTAATTATTAAGATGGTGTCCGTTTATCACGCTTGCATCACTGCGCATGATAGCGTCTGACATTATGTGCCCCTTGCAACCTACAAAGCCTACTCACTGACCCCACCTACCGGAAAAAGCTCATCGCTTTCGGAAAACACATCGGACTGTACGAAGCTGTCTAAACCCCCAACACCTGTGCAAGTGAGGTGGTCTCTCCACCCCATTACGCACAGGGATAACAATACATTTACGCAGATACGCGTTAACGGTCGCGCCTTACGGAAGAGCCTATTATGACCCACTTAGAGGCTCCGGTGGAAATTAGGCTCAAATCAAATATAATCACATTATGTGTTTCGATTAACTGGCCCTACTTATTGAGTCCCATTGTGGTTAACTTATTGAGTTCAATTTTAGTCTCTTTACATAGTCTTTCTTTTATCTTGTTTGGTACACCCTAATGGTCATCCTTGGATAGTTCACTTTATGTACTACAATTTTTCACCTTATTCGGTCCAACTAATATATTCCAACTATGGTAACTTATGTTTTTTTTATGGTCTCCGTAAATGGTCCACTTTTTTTGGGCCTCCTTATATTTTCATATTATGGTCCCTCCATAGGGTCCACCTTGATGCTTAATCGCACTTCATATGGTACAACCTTATGTATTGTCTCCTTATTGTCACCTCATTGGTCCCACCTCACATGTTCCACTTGAATGGGTACCTCTATATGGTCACCTTATATGACGGACCATATAATATTCCGATGATAGTTTTCGTAGTGTCTTATACGTTTAATCTCGGCCTTCATGGTTCCCTTAAATAGTACTTCAATATGGTTCACCATATATATTCCTATGATAGTCTTCATACAGTGTCTTTTTTTCGCATAGTCTCGCCCTTCATGGTCTCCTTAAAAGATCCAACCTTATGTATAGTCTCCTAATGCCTTTCAACTCATATGTACGCCTATAAGGGTCCATCTCATTTTAATGTTCGCTTATATGGTGCTCTTATACGCTCCCGTATATGGTCCCTTTATATGGTCCCTTTATATGGTTCCTTTATATGGTTCCGTTATAAGGTCCCCTCTGCAGGCACTGCCTCCGCTGAGGGTTCAGTTAAATTCCCTTTTTCTGTTGCGTCCAAATTCAATTTGGCAGACTATTGCATACCGGGTCCTTTTTTACACCTTTCAATACCGGCTTAAAATTTAAAGGGCTTCGTTTGTCTCGGGATTGAAGCCATCTAAATTTTGCTTGCAATACTTTGGAGAGGGATAAAGAAATTGCTTGACAATTTGAACATTTGGTATTCGTTAGCATCAGCTTCCTGATGAGGTTAGCTAAATACAGACCATTTTCTGGTTGTTGCCCGTTGATTGTATTGTGTGTATGACGGGAGGTGCGTTCACTTGCTGAGAACTTCCTGTTAATAGAGAAAATATTCTTCTCTAGCAGAGCATCATTCTTATCATTGATAAAAAAGCATCTTCCCTGAAGGCATCATTAATAACATTCAATTACAATGATCTTCTCTGATAGAGCATCATTCTTATCATTGATATAAGAGCATCTTCCCTGACACAGCATCATCATTCATATAATTCAATTGAAATTATCTTCCCTGACAGTTCAGTTCTCATCAATCAATTAAGTTGATTTTTCCTGACAAATCATCACACTTCTTATCATTAGATAAAGGTCATCTGCGATCAAACTTTTATTTGATCGGTTATCTAGTATTTTATTTCTTTGACGGGCTCTGCAGTAGAGACGTTTAAATATCTTATAGAAGTTTAATAGCATACACGTTTCTCATGACATTTTCTTGAACAGTTGAAGACGTTTAATACCTAAACTTCAAGTGAAGATTCGATCGCGCGTCGCATGAACACGAGTCCCCCTCTCTAACCACTATGCCAGCCCGCACTACGAAACTTGTGATGCAAGCTTCCGTGGGTATTGTACTGTTCAAGGGAAGATCTCGCACAAACAGATAGTCCAATTTTTACTCAATTTATACAGTATTCCAGAGTTGAAAATATCAACATCTTTTCAAAAGTTTTTGGGCATGACACTCCCATTTTAAGGGAACCTTATATCAATGAAGGTCCTTACTTGAAGAAGTTATTTCAATTATAGGTTACTATCAAACGCATAGAGCAGACAGTGAGAAACTACACGGGTTATGGTCATATCTATTTCAGCGATGACTTCCACCCTTCATTATGATTATGAACGGGCAGGACGGGCGAGAGAAGGGAAGGGCGCGGCGACGACCTCCCTCCCTCCCATCCTTCATTATGTCTATGGTGAGGCAGGATGGGCGAGAGAAGGGAAGGGCGCGGCGACGACCTCCCTCCCTCCCATCCTTCATTATGTCTATGGTGAGGCAGGATGGGCGAGAGGAGGGAAGGGCGCAGTGATGACCTCCTTCCCTCGCATCCTTCATTATGTCTATGGTGAGGCAGGAGGGGCGAGAGGAGGGAAGGGCGCAGTGATGACCTCCTTCCCTCCCAGCTTTCATCGTGTCTACGGTAGGGCAGAATGGGTGAGAGATGGGAAGGGCGCAGTGATGACCTCCTTCCCTCCTATCTTTCATCGTGTCTACTGTAGGGCAGGATGGGCGAGAGATGGGAAGAGCGCAGTGATGACTTCCTTCCCTCCCATCCTTCATTATGTCTATGGTGAGGCAGGGTGGGCGAGAGGAGGGATGGGCGCAGTGATGACCTCCTTCCCTCCCATCCTTCATCGTGTCTATGGTAGGACAGGACGGGCGAGAGGAGGGAAGGGCGCACTGATGACCTTCTTTCCTCCCATCCTTTATCGTGTCTATGGTAGGGCAGGATGAGCGAGAGGTGGGAAGGGGGTGCAGTGATGACCTCCTTCCCTCCCATCCTTCATCGTGTCTATGGTAGGACAGGACGGGCCCTCTCGTCTAAAGTGGAATGGCCATTAGTCACTTTTTTATACCATTGCCGTTCAAGCTCTCTTCTTCCTTCTCGGATTTCGTTTGAAACTTTAGAGAAAGGGCGCTACATCCCGTCCCCACTGCATGGATCTCCCCTCCCCACCTGTGATTAGCATGTGTGCATCCGTACGGCCGGGTCACAGATCAGTCCGTGCGGAGGCGTGCGTGTCATGGAGCAGTCCGTGCAATGGCGTGCGTGTCACGGAGCAGTCCGCGTCACGAAGCCCCGGGTCTATGGACGGACGTTGTGGTCGATGGATCGACCCCGCGGCAAATGAGAGAGGCCCTTCTCTGCCCCTGACGTGTACCAATAGTCGGCCAGCGTTGTGGCGTGAAGATACCAGCCACGGTTACTCTGCTCAGTCTGACTGGCTTTAGCCGGGCAAACAATGCGGGAGAGCAACTTAATCTTTCGTGTTACTGATTGCACCGGGGCCTATACTAAACCACAGCCAGCTGCCAGGTGGTCGTACCACGGCTCTCCTGACCGAGGCATGGCTAGTGCAGCTCCTTCTGCTTAGAGTTGGTTTTTTGGTTGCCGTTTGTACTTTGCTAGCGTGATGTACGCAGCTGATATTATCTAAATCAGTTCAGAGGTTTAATCGTGAATGAATGAACGTCATTTAGTTTACCTTTTTATTTTGAGTTGTCGTTGACGTAAGGATCACTGAGGCAATAACAGCTGTGCGGCGGTGGTGGTGATGATCAATTCATCGCACACCCAGCCACTGCAGCGGCTTCATAACGCTCCAGGTTTCTTATTGTTGTTCTTCATCGTGTAATCCAGGTCACTGCGTGGGCGCACTACTTGACACCTTAACACCCGTTATAGGCTGTACGCATCCCATCGTCTGAGGAGTGAACTATATGAAAAGTTTTGCCCGTGATGGGCCGTACGTACAACTCAATTATAGGTCAGTGGGGTAGGTCAAGCGTCTACCCCACGAGGTGTGACCCACACATTGTATTTGAATGTGGTCGCGCCTCTAGCGGATATTGCGAGGTCTAGTCATTAATATCCATATATTCCTGTCGTGGTTCAAGGCGTCGCATGTAAAGCGATCTGTTTTCCAGTGGTAGCCGGTTGGGCTCTATTCAGAGTGGAGGCATTTACGCTCGCCATAGCTGAGTACAATTATAAATGTCTCTATACGATGAAGCAACTCCTGTCATTGCAACTTTGCGCTCGTAATTACTTCTTGCGATGCCAGACTAGCACTAAATAAGTACTCCTCTCAAACCTATTAGATCACAATTGACACGCCTGACGGCTGTCAGCACGAGGTAGGCCATAGAGAGATTAATGCTCTGCAGGGGTTGGTAGGCCTGTACTCAAGGGTCGGCGTGACTGTGCTGCCTTGGGCGGCTAGCCCGTACTACAAGGGTCAGCGTGCCTGTAATGCAAGGTTGGATGTTCCTATACTGCAGGGGTCAGCGTGCCTGTACTGCAAGGTTGGATGTTCCTATACTGCAGGGGTCAGCGTGCCTTTACTGCAAGGTTGGATGTTCCTATACTGCAGGGGTCAGCGTGCCTGTACTGCAAGGTTGGATGTTCCTATACTGCAGGGGTCAGCGTGCCTGTACTGCAAGGTTGGATGTTCCTATACTGCAGGGGTCAG